>VBVQ01002588.1:0-23959 GCA_011636635.1 Tetramorium simillimum
CCCCCGAATCCTCCACCTCTCCCGAGCCGAAAAGGGGGTCCCACCACGGTCGTCAAACCTTAATACATTTACAGCTCACGAGAGCGCTCGCTCGCTGCTCCTGTCGTGAGCGGCAGCGCCGGATATCTGCCGGTGGATCTCTCTATAGAGTGTATCACGTTTGCGCATGTGAATATCGCACGTATAAGTGGAAGAAAGATGGCCCGGGTCGTCCGTCCCCAGCGGCTAACCCCCTGATATATCGTTTACGTGTCTCGGCGTGCATACGTCGTTTGGGACACATGCCTCTTCCACCGCCACCATCTTCCACCTTCTTTTGCCTTTCGTCCCGCTCGCCCGTTCTCCTTCTTCTTACGCCACCTCGTCTCTTCATCTCTTTCCCCGCCGCTAACCCGCCGAACATCCACCCTCCGCTTCCTCGAAGATTCCTCGCGAATCCTTACTTTACGAATTCAGAGGACGGTGGGACACGTTAGTTCGGGAATCGCGCTTGATGGCCGCTCATATCCTCTTCGCCTGACCTAGTTCTCGAGTGGAAATTTTGATACGTCGGATTCGGAGTCTCGGCACTGCTGACAGTCGATGCTGACATTCGACATTAATGTAATGAAATAGATTCTAAAAATTATAGCGATTCATTATTGCAAGACTTACGAATCTCTGTTAAACTAAGATTTCTTTTTCGCCTAATCGTGCAAAAAGATTTCAAGATTAGGAAAAGAAGAAATAATGTAATGTATGTATTAGTATAAATGAATATGATAAACATGTATTAAGATTACAGCAATGTATCATGTACGTATGTTGAAAATTTGTGCATGTGGAAATATCGTTTGTTTATTTTTTTATTCATTATTTTATTCTTCGAATTTCTCTCATCGCCCCCGTCTGACATGCTAAATATTTCCCTCTCTCAAATATCGCATGAACCCTAGCTTTACCAATTCATGGGAACGGTTAGTTTTTGAATGACACTTGACATCTTGCTCAGATCACTCTTGTCACACGACCTACTTTCAAAATGAAGGCTTCCATATCTAAAATATCTGTCTATCATTGGCGTACAATATTTGTACCCTCCAAGTATCTCAGCTTTAAATAGAAATTATCAATCTCATTTGCACGTGACGTACACATTTCTCGCAATAAGTAAAGAAATAAATTATTAAATTTAACCTTTGAACAAAGTACACCGAAGTTTACTAAATTCCTCAAACTCAATTTATAATTACATAATTTATGAAAATTAAAACGTTTCAACTAATTCACTGACAATCGTTTCTCAAATACAGCGAAATTCTCTCTGTCGAATCACGACATAATCGACAAGATCGATCGAAGCAGCCTGTTCGGGTTGCAGCGTTCGCCAATAAGTTCCAAACTCGATACTCGAAACGCATTGCGAGCGGCGGCCATTAGCTCACCCACAATACATGATTTATTCAACGATATTTTACGGCGCCTCGTTTCCTCCGTCCAATAACGTCGCTAGTACGGATGTTCGAGAGGTCGTTGGCGAGCCCGTCGAAGACCTTTTGATTCTTAGAGCTACACGGCGGACGTCGTTGCACACCCGTCCCGCGTGTTGCGGCACACAAACACTCGCACACGTCCGCGGAGCCTCGCATACGGCGGACGCCGCGCGATATCAGGCGCATTATCGCGTACGACATTACCCCGGCTTTGACTAATGTCCTCGAACGAATGCCTACGCTTCGCCGATTTATAATGCCGGTCAACGAGATGTGGACAAACACCGGGCACCAATATATTTCAGATTATGGCTAAGCCCCGCACGGAGAGCTCCTTCTCGCGCTATATCCCTCCCGGTGCACCGACCGGGAGCGGGACCTGGAACCAGACCAACATCAGAAGTGCATCTGCAGCTTCCCCTTCCCCCCCTTCCGTTCTCCCCCACACCGAGATTCTTGATGATAATACCGATCGATGGTCCCGGCCACATACACCGGGAATCCAGATATGTCTCCGCTCTTTCTTCGCCACCTTTCGACCTTTCGGCTCCTGTGATCGATTGTCGCTTCAGCGATTAGCTTTTTCTGGATATCGGTGTGTGTGTTTGTGTGTGTGTGTATATATATGTGTACTTATAGCATGGATACGATTATTTTCTTGACTCTTTGCGCCGGTCCATTTGATAATATTACAGAGATAAAATTTTACAAATTATACTTTCACATTGATGTATACACTGATCAATAAATGCAATTTATTTTACAAATAAAATTTATTTAATTTGATTAATTTAATTTAATTATTTTGGACCCAGCTTCATAAACGGCATTAATAACCTGTCGCAAAAACAAATTGGCAGCCTATATAAAAATAATGCGCATAAAGCGCTGCAATGATCTCATTCATTAAACTATCGCAATCTCATTAGTTCCTGGAGTCGAGAGCGCCGAGCGAGAGAAGGCAAGCGGATAGGTCGCGACTAAGCGCCGTACCTATACACGCCGCTGGCTCCTCTCTTCTCTCATCTTCCCGCGCGTTCCTCGCACTTTCCGCGGTGCAGTAATGCACTTATATAAATCAGGTTCAGCCGCGGACCACCATAAAGCATTGCTATGTTTCGATGTCCGTAAAGCATTCCTGGGCGGGTTCGCGTTTGATTCACGCGTGCCCGTGTGTGGGGCGAGCCCCTAAAGGTACACTCTCGCGGGCTACGGGGCCCCGCGCGGCGCAGGCCCCGCTTGTACGTGCACGTGTATATCCGCCACTACCACCACGGGACAGGCGTGAGAGAACTTGTCGCCGGCGATAATAGTTTATTTGTCGCCGGACTCGCCGGGCGACGGAGATATGTTCCGGTTTCTCGTCCCGTTCCACACCCGTCGAGGATTGTTTATTATGCGAATTGAACGGGCCGAAGGCGATAAAGATCCCGTCTGCTCCTCCCCGGCGCTGCGCCCCGTCCCTCGCCCCGCCGCTCTTTCGCAATTTCGCAAACGACCAGCCAGCTCTATGCGTTATCCTGTTTTTGTCTCGATACCGTCATCAATTTTGAATCGCGGCCAATTAGATCCTGATATCATATTACCGTGGCTATCGCACGAATCAATGAAATAATATATTCGGAGAAAATTCCGTGACTTCAAAGAATCGATCCCGATAGGCGATCTTCCAACGAAATCTATCCAAATTTTAAAAAAAATCTAAAGACTATTTATATCTTCCATATTTCTTTCATTTTATTATCTTCGAAATATTGAATCTTATAAAAGCAGTGATTTATAATATTTGACAAATAGAAGGTAAAAAAGAACAAAAAAAAATTGTCGTACGATTTATTGTTATCTCTGTCGAAAAAATAATTTATACGAGATTGAAATAAAACACGATCCTCTTAACAGCGAGCACTCTTTGTTCCTGTTTTGTGCTTCTCTTCATCTTCTCTCCGCCTCGGATGATACCTGCGCGAAACATTCTCACCTTCGGCTCCGCGGGTTCTCGAAGGTGCGAACGAGGCTTAATTCAAGACCCTCGCGGCTCGATGCCCCCGATGACAAACGCCCCGACCTCGCAGCCAATTTTTTAATACCATTTCTGGTGACCAATCGCATCGTGGAAAATTATTGCTCGCCCCACGGATCGTTTGTTTCTACGCGGGAATCTACCTGCTAGCGCTTAAGCACGCCTGCAGCCTCATACTTTAAAATGACATCTTTTTCTCCCTCGCCGATTCGGTGTCGGTGTGATCAGATAATTTTAACTTCGCCTCTCGTTATCTTGATTACTGCTCATGTACGGACCCAATATCGATTTCCATTTTAATAGCGCATATAAAAATATAATGAAAATTGCTCCCCTAACGAATTAAATTAATTTTAAATCCAACTCAATGAAACTGTATTAAAATAAAATTAACAATTAATAATTGAAAATTTATAATCGCATTACGAATAATACGCAATTGATCTAAAGTCAAACAAAAATAATGTCGATATATCTTTCTCGCTTCCAATAAGAGTTCATCCTTTTCAAAGATATTTCAATCGCATTAGTCCCGCTATCGTTCCCGATTAAACGCTAATAAGATCCGACTAATTGAACACTGGAATTCATTGCGCCTATTAACTCGCGCAGATTACAAGGGTGGCTTACGTCCCAGACGCGCGGGAACAAGCCGACAAGAAATACCGAACGATTTTCATTCTGTAGGCCTCTCGTTACCTCCCGACGAAACATCCGGGAAATGCTATTAGCGTCTAACTTATCGGCCAATTTGTCGTCCGGACTCCGAGAACGATTAACGTGCCACGAAGTGACGCAGATAGCCGGCAGGAGCGAAGAGAAGGAAGGTAGGTCCGAGTTATTCCCAGGTTCGTAGGAGCCGACAAATCGTTTGTCACAGATCCACCGGTAATAACCCGAAGGCCGGCTTTATCGGCCGGCTAAGTAATAGCTACCAATAGGCGAGGAGCTCCGGTGGGCCTTATCGAATCCATTAGAGGGTACACCGTTGTTGTGATTTTGAAGTATCGCCGAGAGGAGCGGATATCTTCGATCGTTCGTCACACGTGGATTCTTCGTCGATTCTAGACACGCTTAATCGACATCGACAGAAGCGAGGAGGAAACTGAGACCTCTCCTACGGGCTAAATTTCTCTCAGTGGCGATACTTGAATTAACGAAAGTATAATTGGGAACCCGTATCTCTTTATTTATTCCAGTCCTAATCAGATTGAGACGAGGGAACGTTAAAGTGAGCAGATCGTTAATTTCACTTGATTAACATTCTGTAACTGTTATGTTATCATCGCCGCTCCGAAGAATCGTGTTGTAATTTAAGCCGCCTATGATGCACATTGGTGATTAAGATTATTTATCCCACGTGAGGACACAATACCTGTGTTTTCGCGTTTTACGAGGTATTATAAGCAAACGAATGGTCGCCAACCGCTGCGACGGCTAATATATCGTCTACGTTCTACCGCGATATAAACGTTTTCCTTCGTCAACGAAATAAGAGGCATCTACTACTAAGCGGCGTAGCGGACCTGGTCAGGTTTCGTCGTGTGACTGTTACATACATCAGCTAAGAATTCATGGAGCTTCTTGTATCGTATTTGTACTTCGGGGTTATCGTACCTCATCTCGCGGTACGTGATGAAGAACGTAATAACGATTGTGAGCTCAGGCTTCGTAACTGGTTTTCTCGGTTTCTGTAATTCTCGGACGAGGCACTAGTTCATGGCACTTTATCCGCGCGCGCTTTTCTCACATACATACATATCTCGTGAGAACCCGAGATATATTTAGACAAGCCGATGACAGACCGCAGGCAAGTTAATGGGTCGATTTAATAATCGTGCACGACTTGATATACATCAATTGAATATAAAATGTACATATGGCATTAAATATGTTACTAAAAATATCATTAAAATAACTCGAATACATATTGTGAAAATGGGAACGTTCAACTAACGTATTTACTCTCGTCAGAATAAAATACGAGATATTTTAGAATAATATGAAAACTAATGATAATTGCGAACTCAATACTATTAGATACGTATAAAACGTATTAAAAATTAAATTTATATTATTTTAATGAAAAATTAATAATAAATTCGATCAAAAATCTATGTTTTCAATGACACAAGAAATAAAAAAAAATCCGTGTGCTGCCGCGGAGGATCGGCAATTTGAGGAAACAAAGAACGACGTTGATGCGATGGCTGGTAGTGCGGAGTTTAGATGGCCTTAATTTCTTTTTGCGGAATCGCCACCCTCCATTCCCACGGCCATGCCACGCGGAGTGCTGCGCGCAGGAAAAAAAGCGATCAACGCGGTGTAAATCACTCGTTCGCGTCGCATTAATTGATATTTATTATCGGGCGGCGGTCTAATTGCAATTAATAGAAGACTTTGTCGGCGTCCGCGGCGTCGTGCATTGCGGTTACGCAAAAGTACCAATAAAGAGGGCTTTGCGGTCCTGACGGCCGACGCTCATTACTCGCATTTCGTCGCGCGGCAATAGGATTGCGGCCACATCAGCGCCCGACGGCCGCCGGTATCACCGTTACCGTGCGCGACAAATATTGAATGAAATCATTTTTCACCATTTCCACCGCGGCATTTCCCTGGAAACGCGCTAAGCGCAAAACCACACGCGTGTGAGTTTCGCGCCGGGGCATAAATATGTATGCAGCATGACAGAGAGATACAGAGATTGTCTTCGCCGAGTATCTTCATTACGTCCGTAAATATAGCGACATTTAAATATCAAGGTCCAATGTAACTTTATGACTTACGTCATTGCAAAATCACTCACGAAGGTGCGTCCATTTTATCTATCGACGAGTGCCTTAATCCCTTAACATTTCCAGAGAATACGTGCGTTCATAAATCTTTTTTTCAATCCTATAAATCCCATATGCGATTGCATTTTCGATCGATAAATGTCTTGTTTTTCCCCTTTTTCGATACATTCCATCCAATAATCCCTTGCCCCTTACCTCCCAATCCTTCTCTCTCTCTCTCTCTCTCTCTTTCTCTCGCGTTGTAGTTTCTACCCACTCGCGATAAGTCGGCGCCGTGTTGCGACTCAATCGTGCGGCTCTTCCGCATAAATCTTACGGCCGGCATAAATCAATGTGACTCCAGCAGTGTGATACCCAAAGAAATACCCCGATATATACGCGTTGAAGGACCCTTCGATCCGAGGAAGACGCATAGGGTCCCACTTATGCTTCTTGTGTGTATGTGTGCGTCTGTGTGTGTTTGTGCTGTATGCGCGTGTTCTTCACCTAGCAAGACCCTAGCAATGCGTCACCGAGCCTTCCCGCGCTCCGCAAGAAACTTTAAGAATACAGTCTAGCGAAGTTAAAGGCCATCTTCTTTATAACATGATCACTATCTTTCTTCATTTGAATTGCACATTAACATGAGATATTCAGGCGAACCTTAAATTCGAGCCAAGATTCATAGATACACAAAATTATAAAAAATATCTTGCTAAATTACAGAATTGCATTACATCTTGAGCGGAATGTGTTTTCATAGAATAATATTCGTTAGAAATTAAACAATAAAAAAATTTGCATAAAATTGAAATTTATTCAGACTCGCGAAGCAATGATTGAGAATTAAATCTCGTGGAAGAAAAGGACACTGTGATGGGACAAGGATTAACGTGATTCGATCGACCGATGTGATAGACGATCCTCGAGAAGTCGGGGCAGTTTCGCACGAGGGTTAAACTAGTGAAAGACAAAGGGCTCTTCGCGGTCTATTGGTCTCTTTATTTCTTCGTTCGTTCGCTCGGTTCGTTCAGTGAGAGTAGATTCCCAGGCACTCGATGTTATTTACGACTGCTGATTTATCGGATGAAAGGAAGCGGCAGCTTAGAGGCTCGTCAGACGATCTCTGGTGACAATATAAGAAAGTATCCCTTTTTGCCTTTTCCCCGCGCTTTCCTCCAATAACGAGAGCCCTTTATCATCCCGCGAAATGTACGACTGGATAATCTTTCATTATTTTGATTAGTGGTTCTCAATATATACGCAGCAATTAATCATGAATTTTTATCCCTTGTCGCCGAAAATATAATTAAAAACTGAATATACATTACGAGATAATTAATAACGTGTTTATGTGCATATTGATTGATTCTACATTTAGTTCTTTTATAAATACATGTTATTCTGACGCGGATAGCAGCTCAGGAGACTGAAAAAAATCACCCTGCATTGCACAAACGAACGGGAATAGTCTCGATTGGCAATGATCTACGGGAAGAGCATTCGCAATCAACGAGATTCGCGAAATTGCATAATTCAAGACTGGACAGGAGGATGCGCCTTCGCACGACACCGCCGATCCTCGCTACACTCGCGGATACGATATATACCATCGCGCTAGGCAGCAACCTTTGACGGCGAGACATAAAAATAATTTCGAAACCGCAGTGGCTGATATATGAGCAAGCGAGAAGGCGAGGAAGAAAACGAAAGGAAAGGACGCCCGGCGGATGTGAGTGAGAAGAGAGGCGCTCGTAAAGTTTTCTGCCCGTGGCACAGCCGCCACAGTCCTTACAGTCGCGAACGAGCCACCCAGCGCGGAGCACCAGCCCTTTTCATTCATACCTTAAAACCTCACTAATGTACTCCGTGGCCGATCTTAAGGGTTTACGCAGAGGTCGTGTACTATGTGGGCGATACGTAATGCGGAGAAAATGCTTTCCGGCGCAAGAAATCTTGCTGTCTACGTTAATGTCATTGAAAAACGCGAAGAATTAGATCTTTCCATGGTGATATGAATAGAAAAAACCAATTACATAATGCGTTAAAGATGATAACATAATTTAATTAGCAAAGAGAGAGAGAGAGCGTCAGGAACAAAAGAATAAGATAATAAGACATGCAAAATACATTTGCGAAATAAATAGAGATATTTAATAATAAAAACTTGTATAATGTTATCTTTAATTTTCTTGCTATAACTAAATAATACATGTATAATTTTATCATATTTGCAAAAGTTGCAAATGCTATAATATGGCTGAAAGAATGAGAGAAAGAGAGAAAATCATCTTATAATAATAATAATATATTGATAAAACTAACATTAAGTGCATCTAAGCGATTATGTTGCGAGCGCCTTTTAGTCTGCGCGCGCGCGGACGAGATTTTACTTGATTCTATAATAGGACGAAAGTACCCCGTTCGCTTCTGCACGATTATGCAAAGGGACACTCTGGAGCCCCAGCTGCAGTCTAATTCAATTAACCCTCTTCCACAATCGCGAAGCGTGTGATATTAATTTATTTTTTTTAAGTACTTACACGCAACCGTATGAAAGTAAAAGAACATCAAGGTAAAATAATTAGCCACGTTACATAAGGAATATTGTTGTGCTAAATTTGTGTCAAATGAAATATTGCAATTTTTGTACAAATTTATATCGAATGTGAGACACTGAATGTCTTATTTATATAGAAAATTAATGTCTAAGACATCGGTATAATGTTCGCGCGTGTTGAGAACCTTTGGCAGCAGCGAAACAAGCCATAAAAATCCTGAAACTGATATTACTACGGTTAATGTACTCTAGCGGTCATTCTAGATTCCTAATAAATAGAATTCAGTTCTATCTAGACAAACTTGCTCTATTTTTCTTTCTTTCTCTTTCTGATATTCTTCCACGATTCATTTATGCTTATTAGACATTTGTTAAAATAAAAAAAATAATACTAAGAAATTAATGTACTTACGTAAAAATGTATCAAATAGCTATGTAATAAATATCAAATTATATAAAAAATAACAATGTACGTTGCCAAACAACAGTGTGAAACCCTTTTGTCACGAGGATCAGAGACAGAGGCATTCGTGGAGTAGAAAAGACGATAAAAGAGAAAACGCAGGAGGAGCGAGAACGTCGTTAAGGGCCAGGACGATGCGTGGCCAGGCTAAATTGGGCGGTTGCGCCCTTTGCACGTAAGGGCTCGTGGAATTTTATTCCCCGTGGAAAAGTGAGGGAAGGTGCGCACACTCGACTAGGCTTAGAAACCATAAAAGTAAGTGGTATAGATTTGAAACGGCGAGAGATTGCCCGGGCCGAAGAGGAGGAAGCGCGTGAGGGAGCGCGTGCGGGCGGCGAACGGGGGTGGGTTTTGCTGCCGGAGGGTTGTTACGAGCGGTGCGTTCAATTAACGGTGGCCAGTTCGGTCTATGCCGTACCACTGGCCACGGGGGTAGTTAATGCTAGGGGCATACCTACTTACCTACGGCAGTTTCTTTTTATGGCCGATCTACCCATCGCTACGGGGGATGAGGGGACGCTGTTTCTCGCTAATTGGTATCGAACTATTATTCTCCTTCATTAACGACGCCGGTAACCTGAGCTCAACGATCTTCGGCCAGTGTTACTACCTATCGCCCTCGCCACGGAACGAGTGCGGATGAGAAAAGTCTGTTGCAGGCCGCGAGCAGTACTTTATTCTCGCGTCGATCGAACACAGCGTGAGTTACTCGTACCACCCGTGACACAGCTAATAAATAATAATATAGTTTAACGCGACGAAATACAATCGTCTGATTTCAATTTCAATTGGGCGTCTATATGTAATACATATAATCGTAATCTACATGTATATGTATATAAATAAATGGAAGGAAGAATATAATGTAACCTGGAGATAATAAAGCGCTTCATAAATTCCCGAGTTCCTCGCAATTTTACGAAGTTCACATAATTTACGTGCGAGAACTCCGCGATCGTCCGCGCGAGTTATCCGGAATAAATCATCCGCGTGCGCGTGCACGTCCGTCCCAAGCCAAACAAATTTAGGTACGATCGACGGTATCGCGAGACACCCGGAGAAAAGCCCCGGCATATTACCACCCTCGTCGAATGGGGCGGCCGGAGCTACTCGGAAGATAGTAACTTGCGATCAGGTGGCGGGCCTGCCTGCGCGCCTTTCCTCCCTTATAAATCTCCGCGGCACGCGATGATCGAAAAATATTACAAGAATATATCAGCGCCCGTCGGCACCCCCGGCATCCGCGCCCCTTCGAACCCGCCAGCACACACGCCTGCCCCCTGCCACCTCCTCGCTATCGCACTTGGGTGGGACGACGTTCTCGCGCGCGATCCCCGTACGTTAGGACGAGGAGAATTATGTGGAGGCGTGAGACGCGACGTCTATATTCCCGAGACAATGATATGTGAGAATGATATGTACCCCACTGTAACGTGACGTCGCAGCCCGAAGCTGCGAATTGTGCTGATAACCGATTTTGCGTCGACTCGCTATACGTCTTTTTGTAATCCTTGTCAAGTCGAAATTAAATCCGATCCGTTAACGTCTTTATAACTCGGGTTTCTAGACAAATATTTTGGCTTCATCCTTAAACACACGAATTAATGTATATCGCAGTAACAGCTTTAATAATGATTTAATTCACTAACTCATTATTTAGTCAGCGAAAATCGAGCGATAATTACGGTGATTTACTTGCGAAAGTGGAAATTCGTTTCTGGAAACTTAGCGATACTGTATTGTTTTTGTTCTCAATATTGAAAATAAATCTTCCGGCCCCAATAGAGGTTCAGTTGCGATTACAAGCAACGTGAAAAAGCACCCTGTTAATCCACAACTCCCGAGGCAATTACTGGGCGCAAGATTTGTACGTCGTAAGATTGAACGAGGCTCTGGGTAACAACTGACCAAACGATACGACAATTTACCCTTGTAGCAGAAGGATCGTTCGATTAAACGTACAACATCCTAATACAACCTTTGGGACACTCTCTTCACTAAAGCAATGAAGTTGCAGGGATTCTCATATCATCACTTTACATAAAGAATGGAAGATGTCCGAGACACGTGTTTCATAAAGCACAATTCAAAATTTACCATTATAATTCCTTTCAGATGCCTTATATATCTATTCTCTTCCGTCGAAATATTTTTCTTTTCTTCACACAGATCAAATGTAGCAAACATGTTATAATGTAACAGATGCTCATCTATGACTGGCAGAAATCCTTTATGATCCTAAATACTACCTGGTTGCGTTTAGCCCGCGCCGACATTGTTTAACATCCAGTACAACTGTTATTGACGCACCTTCCGAGATATCTTCTGCATTGTTTGCCACAGTAATCCGGATCCCGGATAATTCGCCTCTCAAGAGAAGCACGACGGACAAGCGGAGATCGCATTAGCGCGGCAGTGTCCAGTGAAGCAATATTCGAGGGTACCCTCCTGACATTACGATGACCGGACGATAGTACCGAAGGGCAGTTAAACTGTTCGGAAACTCCCCAGCTTTCCAATTAAGCAAAGATCCTAGGTCCTAGGGTCTACGCATTTGACCACGTATTTAACACTACATAAATCGTGACCCGGCCTTATTGGTCCTCGATCTAATTACCTTCCGATCTCTGGCCATGCTCCCGGATGTACATTGCGACCTACATTCGGACGCCATTGACCACAGAGTGATATCCGTTTACGCGTACATTCTGTCAAGCATTTTCGGCTCAACAATTACGCTAGCCTAGTTTCACGCAATATAACACTACCAGAACTAGATTGTTCAAATTTTGAAATTTTTTAAACACAGCATATCCTACTATTTTATTTAACAATAAATATAATAATTATAAATATATTATTATATACAAAATATGCTTTTGTCTCTAATAAATATTTTATTAGAATTTAATTACAAATGAACATAACGTGAATTGTTTATACAAAAAATTTTTTAAATTACAATTTTAAAGCTACGATAATGTTTAGGCAATCAAGAGCATCTTGCTTCTTTCTGGACGTTATTTAACAAGGTGTGTGTCCAAGGAACCATTCACGCAAAGCAGAGAGCAAACGTGATCCCTTCTGTGCAATGTCGTCATTTCGGTGCGATACCGATGCATCTCAATGGCGTCAGCTTAATGCACGGACATCGATAAACGTTCGCGGCCCCCATCGAACACATAAACAAACATTTACATTTAATTGGCGAGGTGCGTGACTGACTAATGGCCGTCCGAGTTTCGAAACGTTTCGGTGCCGCCACCCTTCGGGCCCGTCCATGATCCTCGTGTGTCGGGGAATCGGAGAGGATAGAGGAAGAAAAAAAGAAAAATATTTCCCTCCCGCGCGCACACGTGCATCCTGGCGGAGCAACGCGCGACAAGGTGTTGGATAAATCGAACCGGTATCGCGCGGTGCTGTATGCATTTACGATAAAATTCCTCCCGCTACATCAAAGCGCTCTCGCTCGGCCCGCGCGCGCTGCGCGGCCGCGGTATTATCGTCGCGCACGTCTATTTCCGCGTTTTTTAGCGCGTTAATGCGGTTAAGGAGACTTGATTACCCATATCAAACCGGATAAATTAGTTCCTTTTTTTTTACACAGTTTCCATTTTTCCCGCGACAGCGTTACCAAAACGCGTCGTGCAATTCGATTAACGAGCGCGTTGACGGATTTAATTCCGCTTAAACATGCATGTATATACAATATGCCGCGTTCAAATCTATCGGATCATATTTCAGCTGTGAACTTTAGTTTGACAAAATTAAAGTCAATTTTTTGTTCTCACGGGAGACTGCCCCGCGCTATCTTCTAATTTTCAATCTCATCTCGACAATATTCCGATAATTAAAGGCTTAAATTTGATGAGAGTATGGAGAAATTTTTTTTTTTACCATAAAAGCGTCTATATGAATACCGATCGGTACAAAATAACGGCGAGGTAATATACTCGTAAAACAGGGCCCATCTTATGGGCATCAAATTCTCACGACATATTAGACGGTCGACTCTAATTGGTTTTATTGATGCGTTAAATGCTCGCTGCTCTCGAACGATCGTAAATGTGCCAAAGCCATACGAACATAAGCCTTTCCGATAAAATATGTGGGACGACGCGGTCAAAGAGATCTATGGCTATAGTCAGACATTCGATATAATACATTATTAAACTATTAAATCTTGTCAAATTATGCCAGTTAACTTTGTAGAATCTCCTCTCACTTTTCCGTTTATAACTCTCAGGAATTAATTCAATAGACAAATAAAAAAAAAGTAAAGAGTAAAGCGCAGCAGATTGATGTAATCGTATCTCTCGTCACATACGACGCAGCCTGCCGCACGAATGGATTATCTTGAAAAAGCAGAAGCGGAAATCGACCTACCTGATACTCCTCACGTGCCCGCGCAATAATACAGCGATATTTCACATCAAGATCGCATTCGCCGCGGGAAGAAAAATGGTAGTTCGGGGCAGCAGCTCCCAGGCGAAATTCATTTTGACAGATTTCATACATTGAATTGATGTTTATATGTCGCGTTCGCCGAAAGATAAGCCGACCGAGGAAGTGAGCGCTCCTACGGCGGTAAGGTCGCGACGCGGAGGGCGGACAAAACTTTGGCCGTTCGTCGTCCACGATATGTAATGTCTCTGTCCGAGGCATCAAATCCTTATAAAGGACAAAGCGGAGAAACGGGGCAATCGGTTACCTCCGACGATCAACCGTCGGAAGAAGGACTCTTATCCCTCCGTCCTGCGGCGCTTCGCTGATATGAATCGAATATAAATCGATATAAGAATTTTCGTCCCCTCCGAGATGTCGCATAAAAATGCGTTCAATAATAATGACATAAGTAGATTTATTAAATAATGACAATAATTAACGCGATATAAAATCTGATACGTAAAAATCATTGTATACGCTGAAAACAAATTCTGGTTAAAAACGGACGAATCGGAAAAATCTTGTAGGATTGAACAAATATTATTATAAGTATCGAGTTTTATTATTATAAAATATCGAGTTCTATTATAATAATCAGAATTTCTATTATAATGACCAGAATATTTGATCAATCCTACGAGATTTTCTGATTCGTCCGTTTTTAACCACAATTTTTTTTCAAAAAGTTCCTACCATTTTTAAATAAATTTTGAGACATATTTATTTCCATTGTATAATAACAAGTAAAAAATTCTATGTAAATACGTTTACGAAAATTTTTCTATTAGTGTAATAAATTTTTTTCTTTTTAAGCGCGACGCATAATGTAAAACATCGTGTTTCTCGCGCCGCGGTTGAATCCGTCGTCTTTCGCGGCACAGACTCGAATCGAGCGGACTGACAGAAGTGCTAACCGGATTACGACGCGGGTCGGATGTCGTCGGTGACGGTGATATTAATTCTCTCGAATGCATCAGCGCGCGGGCGCTGATTGATTCCAAAGTTCTCGCAAGAAACTAGCGCGGCGCAATACGCCGCGAGTTACGAGCGCACGTTCGCCCGCTAGTTACGCGATTTAACGCAATAATTCCCACGGCAAGGGGGATGGCGGAATTCTCTCCGCAGGCACGAAAACGCCTCTCATTTTCACGGCGCGAAAGCTCATCTTCGTAAGCTACGAGTCTACTGTCAGACGCGACGTGCAGTTTCCTAACAGGAAAGGTCGCGCGATGACGCACAGATTCGTTAGCATTTCATTTATGAGCAATATCGTGCATAAAGGACATCGTCGCAAGGAAGACGCAAAAACGAGAGTGCATCAATACGACTCGTTCTTATTTTCCGATTTATTTTGTAGTCTCTCCTTTATAACGTATATATTTTATTTTAATTGTATAGATGTAAATTTCATAAATTAGGCTATTACTTATAGAATTTATAAATTGATTTAATATTTCTTTATAATTTTGATAAAAACATATATGTATAATACACCTAACATTTAAACAAGAAATATAAATCATGCACTACAGAAATCTTTTGTAGTATGTTTTTTCAGCCCTCCCTTCCTTATTTGAAGAAAAAATATTACATTTCTCTGGAATAGCTCTTATTCTAGGAAAGAAAATACTACTAGGATTCCGGCGAGTTTAATCAGAGAAACAAACTGTTGAATATCTCCCATGCGACCATCGAAGAATAACATGGCTTTTGCTTGTTTTCTATAAAGCAAACATAACCACGTAGGTAGAATGACGGAACCTCTATTAACACCTTATTGTTACACATCCTCGAAATTTTTAGAGAAACTTCTTCACATTCGATATTAATACAGCAAACAAAAGCAGCAATAGCCGCATAAACGAAAAACATCTGCCTGCCTTTCTTTACTTTGTATATGATTCTATTTCGTAATAACTGAATAGTTAAAATATATTACTATATAATACAATAAAATATTTTAGAAATGAAAATACAGCAATGCGCATTGTCTTCATGTTTCAAATCTCACTAATATTTAATTGTAAAAAAAAATTATGTTATTAAAAAAAATATACTAGACATACATTTAAATGAAATAATCGTGCTAATTACATATTAATTTTTTCCAATGCACATACACACAAGAATGTTTTTACATAATTATTTTATTCGCGCGAAAGTCGAATGTGTGTGTGTGATTATTTTTACTCTCGCAGAACTCTTCATGAGAATATCTCGAATATTAACTATGATAAATAGACAAAGAGAGAGAGAGAGAGAGAGAGAGAAGAAAGATTATAGAAATCATAAGATGGTCATCAATTCATTGTCTACGATTACTAGCAATTCGGAACGATGTTAATAAACATAACTAGTCACCATCTAATTATAAATAATTAGCTATTACTAATTGCCATGCAGAGAAAAACGATGAATTGAAGAAGCAAGACAAAATAAAACCAAACGGTGCTCATTATCGTGTATCAAACGATACATGTGAAGAAGAAACTTTCATATAATTTATATGTATTTTTTATATTATTATAGCTTTTTTATGAGTGTCTATTAATTTATTAAATTATATATATTTTTATTTATTTCTTATTCATTACTTTATATTTCTGTATAGTTATGTATATATTGTATAAAATATATACATAATTTATATTCTATAAAATATAAAAAAATAGTTTAACAGAAGCATCGGTATCTTTTTTATTGCAATATTTGTTCTGAAAAAAAGTACAATATAGCAATCCTTGTAGTGTGTAGCAATAATCAATAATAGCCTTCAGAAGTCAATTTTGAAATGTTATTAAGAAGTAAATGCTGTAATTCTTCCTTTTAAATAATAATAATTTTATGTACTACTTTTTAATTCTTTACATTATTTTAATTCTTTACATTAGCACCTTGAAGATCTAGATCTAAACATCCAAACGAAATATTTTCAACATCTCATTAGAGATGTAGTGAAGAAATCAAACAATTAACATTGCACCAATATAACATCTATCATCACAATTAAAAATACATTCCTAAACTAAACTTGTATATCTCGCGCTCACAAAAACTCTTGATATGTTATTTGAATTGATATAAACTGCAGAAGTATCACGCCCATATCTATTTTTGCTACCCATCGAAATAACACGCGTAATTTGAGCCAGTGCGTAATGCCAGTGCCAATTGTACGTATCTGCGAATCTGCCGTGCAAGGGGAGCAAATTGCGGTTCACACTTTCGCGGAGGGTCGCCCCACGCGCGGATAGTTTTTTTTCTTCCTTCTTTCTCCGGAAGCGACCGCGTTCAATGGACTCCCCCGGTCAATCCGCGATTGATATAAAAGAGTTTGCCAGCCGCATCGTGGCCCTCGAAGCCCTCGGAAAACCCGCTAAATCACCCGTGCCGAGGGTAACCGGCCCAGAGATTTGTGCGTTTGTATACCGAGCCCCGATGTATCGCGAACGATTGGGCGGGATAAAAGGGATGCGTCCCGCCGAATCCCTTGAACCGATATCTCTTTTCCCGGGGTCGACCTTCCTCGACGTGCCGTGCGATTTCGTGGTCAGGACTATCCGCCCCGTAGGATCAGGTGGGGAGTTTGTTGACCGAACGATCGGGCCCTTATTTGAGTTAATGATCTGCAATGTCTCAACATGATGGACCGATGGAAATTTATTTTAAATTTTGTTAACGTCTTAACACGAAGCATAACTTCAAAACATTTTTTGAGAAAAAATCCGAATGTCTTTTTACGCCTTTGTAATATGTCTGTTCGCTTTCATTTTTCATCAAACATCGTTCAATTGCTAAAAATGTATGAAAAGCATATATCAATGTTCGATATTATAAATATTATAATTATAAAAGACATTTTAGAAAATACAAAAATTCTCAGTATGCTGTCTCAAAATTCAATTAGTTTCCCTTTTCTTAGAACTGTGAGATTTTTAATGATATAGACAAGGCTTTTTCGGCGTAAGAAAATGTCGAGCGTCGAACAAATGGAGCGGATAAAACGCAGGGGAAGGTTAGAGAAAAGGTCACGTCTGTGCCGAAGTGTAAAGATAATGTACCATAGACAGTCAATAAAATGGACAAGGCAACATTAGCCAGATAAAAGGACGGCATTAAATCAGGTATAAAACTACTAAAAAAAATAACGATAGACAGTATTAATCAAAATATAAATAAAAAACAATTAAGTTTCTTTAAATAATAAAAATATATTTTAATTACATAAAGTGAATTTGCATTAAGATTCAAATATTGATTTAAATATTAAAATCTCGACTTAATTTATTTTTTATTTTTTCAAAAACGCAATTGGTATATTTGATCTTCTGTAAATCATTATTACTTTCGGCCTCAACTACAATTTTATAATATTTCTCACAATAATTATGATTAACATAATCGCAGACGCGAGACACAGAAGTTTCGCGCAAAATTCGGCCGGGAGCTCTATATAAGGAGCAAGTCTGTCGATGCCAATTCACTACAAACCGCTTTCCTTCAAATACATTCGAAGATGCGACTGTGTTATTTCTCTAAGATCTACAATTATTTTTTCTTTAGGTTATATATGTTGTATTTGTATCTTGTTGCAGACCTCGTTATTCTTTGGATACTTGCACATTTTTAGTTTTTGAGTCAATACAAGCGTCACTATGGAATATTCCATAGTGACGCTTCTATTGACCCTAAAACTAAAAATGTGCCAGTACCCAAAGAATAACAAGGTCTACGAATACAAATACAGTGAATTAGTATCGACGGGCTCGCTCCTTATATAGAGCTCCCGATCGAATTTTGCACGCGCGAAACTTCTGTGTCTCGCGTCTGCGACGCGCTGCGGCGCCCGACCGAGCTTCCGCATTTTCGCGGTCCTCTTCTTCTACGCCGCATCGAGGCTTGCGCGATTACGGCGAGCACTATACTTTGCATTGTGGTGATCCGAAATTATCTAAACCAATTACAGCCGTATTAGCATCGTAAGACACTATTTAAGACGGTCTTGAAATTTTTTAAATTTACCTTTTCAAAAAAAATAAGCTTGACAAGTACCTACTCGCAAGTTTCTCGAAGCGTCTTCGACTGAAACAGGGTTCGAATTGTTTCGCGAGTGCGATGAAACTCAAATTTGTCATATACTCGCGTGAGACTGAACTGAAAATGCATTTGAATCTTCGGTTATTTAAACGTCGAAGCACGTTAAAAAAGATTAATGCGAGTCGATGTATCACTACACGCTCATTTTTACCTATGTAAATAGATATTAACTTTAATCTCGATTTAATTTTTAATTTTTCAAAAACGTAATTGATATATTTGATATCGCAATCGCGATTAAATTCTTATAAAGAATTTTAAAAATACGCGAAAATCAATCTTAAATATGTTTAATAAGTTTTTATTAAGAAAGATGCCTGCATTAATTGTTTCATGGAAACATTAAACTAAATTCATAATCGCGATAAAATAATAATGCCAATTTTGCCAAGGTTTTCTCCTCCCTACCACGCTGTCGTGACTGATGACTTCAAATTCAATCGAACCAAGATCCATAAGGGAACATCCTTTGCTGATTACGAACGTCTTCGACTTTGATCGCTCAGGCATTAAAAGTCGCTTTACCCCTACCACGCAATTTTCCTCCCTGTCCCCTCGCGTACACGGTGAGGCTCAATAGGAAAAGCAAATCTTTGGCGTCCCCCATTCCTCTCTAGAGATTTCCGATAAATTCGTCAGACGGCAAAGGATTACCTGGCCTTTCAGATCGGGATAAGTGCCGACAGACGACAGATTCCGAGGATAATCCTTGGCCGCGCAATCGCGACCTCGTTCTGTCTCGCGTTTTCGGTTTCGCGATACCGCACAACCGCCCTGTCATCGCTGGAAATTCCGTGAAAATATCGGCGTAAGCTTGAAACAAATTTCCAATTTGGATAAAATAATCCAATTTGGATAAAGATTATTTTCTTAGAAAATTTTGTATAGAAATATGCAGGACGGCGGTACGAATCAAACGCAGGTGCTGCGTGTGACATAATATTCAATATATTATCTAAAGTATACATTTTAGTTTCATATAATAATGACCTTTTCTTCCCACATTAAAAAAAATTTCTGTAATAGAGAGACGTCAAAGTTTCGTAAAATATATCATTTTATACGTAATGATACGTAATATGTGTGTAGCGTGCAGATTTAAAAATGAGAAAGGAAAAAGCTGTTAAGCTTCACGATGTTAAATGTTGTTGTATCAAGAATTCCCTCTGTATCAATATTCGCACTCTCGCCGGCCATTCCGATAGAGAGTGTCGGGCCGAATTTAATCACGATGATAACCCAGTGAATTTCCGGTATAAGCCCGGCGATAAAGTTCCGAGAACTGTATCACGGCTTCGAAATTAGAAATTCTAGAAACGTGGAGGAGCAATGGCACCACCGATGGATTACGCGAATTCTAGGGTACGGTCGTCACGAGAGTTGTCGGGGAGGACGGGAGGGTCGGCGTGGGCGCTTTACTCCGGGATGGCCTTCCACGGATGGCACTGGGTAATATCTATCCCGCGCCATATTGCTGATTAACATATGCATCCAATACTCTCTGGCTCGCTCAAATGCAAACACGTCAAGCCGGGAGCTATCTCCCGTCGTAACGTTGTATAAAGCTCCGATTCAAACGGCATATTAAAGGTCGACTCATCCACCCGTGAAGCGCTCCGCGAACTATCGTCCCCTACGGCGAGTGCGCGCGGGAAGGCAGAATCCGGACTGAATCACCCCCATAAACGATAGATAAGGTCCGGGCCTGGCTACGAGCTAAAACAAACGAAATCGATGCTGCTTACCGAAAGGGTCTGACGTTACGATCCTCTTCGCCTAGAAACCCTCCATAAATTCTCACGATATCATTACGTAATCGCTATACGTTCTTATAAGTAGATCAAAAATTTATTATGTATATACACGTTATTACATGACAGAAAAAAATTGTCGGACATAATGCCACAGATTGCAAGTGGACTTTACGTAAAATGATAATGAATTTCTGAGAATGACATTATTAATCAACAATCTCGGAGACGGCGAGAGATAATTCTTTAAGATTTAATAAATTGAAAGAGTGCAATATCATACAAAAATTTCTTTTGTCCATACCATGACTTTTAAAAATAAAACGCAATATAAAGCCATTTCACGGAGGATTCATGACTACCTAGTCCCTTCATTGAATACGGGAGCCAAGTGCATTAGTCCATCGCATTTATGCGAGACCGTTTCCCGCTTAAAGAAAAATTTAATAACGCCATATCAGACGGAACAATACCCACAGTTTTCCCTTCCTCTCCCTTTAATGCCGCAGTGGAACGTATGGGATATAAAACCGGCGTCAGCCCTCGAAGCAATTTCAAAAGAATTCGCGGATACGGAACTATTCCGTGTCGCCGTGTCTTCGGAGCAATGAGAAAAGGAGCGCAGTTTATATATGTACTCTCTCTCGGAGCCGGACGACAGGAGGAGTGTATTTAGTTCTCGCACCCACTTTGAGCCAACTCCGTAGCTGGCTTTGACGCCCTGCTAATCCAGCCGTCCGGTCCCCGACAGAAGGCTCTCCAGGTTTGGGGTTCGGTCAGATGAAAAGAGAGGCAAATAGGGATAGAGAGACTTTCGGCGGTGCCAGTGGCGAGGCGAGAGATGGACGAGCGGGAGATGGAAGAGGAGCAGGAGGTGGAGAAGGTATGGACGAAAGGCAAATGAACGAGTCGTTCCATGAAAGGAACTCGTACAGAATCCGGGAAACCCCATACGGGGTCCCCGCGACACGGGCCACCCGGCGACTAATTGGAATTCGTCCGTGGCAGCCGAAGCAAGGCTTTCTATAATTGAGACGTGGCCAGACCGGCAAAAAATCCAGAAAGCGAGAGGAAACAGCGAAGGAAGGGCAGATAGAAGGGGAGAAGGGAAAAGGATGCGCTGTTTCGCGGAGCACTCTTTTTCTCTCGTTTCGAGCGTAAGTCGAGATTTTCCAAGGATACATTACGCGTATCCTTGCGTACGTTCACGTGCAGCGCACTTAATTCCAATTTCCTGATATATATCGCGCGAAATTACGAGGCTTCCAAGGAAGTACGGCTCGAAGGGAAAAGCTAATTGTATAAAACGAAATTTCGATCTACCTACATAAAAATATTTCCATAAAATTATTTTGCGGTTGTTAGATAATTCATGAATCTGACTTGAGAGCTAATAAAATATTCAAACGTACAAACCATGAATGCAAATATGAGAAACAATCGAAACAACGAAAAAGCTTTTATTCCTACTTTCTTCTTACTCTTTCTCTCTTTCACACACACACATACACACACTCTATTTCCCCCCTCTCTCTTCTCTTTCTTTCCGCCTTTCTTGCTTCTCTTTCGCGACCGACATTCGCGGACAGAAAAAGGATATAGGAGGTAAAGAAAAAGAGAGAAGAGCAATTGTAAAATTAATTAAGAGACCAGGAAAATAATTAATTTTTCTAATAATTCTTGCAGCCGCGCTGCTATTTTCCCAACGTGTTCACCGTGGCTCGTCTTCCGCCGTCACCCCCGCTCGACCTCGCTATCCCACACTTCCTTCGTCGGAGGATCGAAATAATTTCATAAGGGGTGGCTTGAGAACCGCACCTACATTTGCGAAAACACATTCCCCCGCCTGCGCGTTTCTACGTTTCTGACCACGTCTGACCGCAACAAAGATCTCCTTCCCCGACCTTTCCGCGACCCAGTCCCTCATCTTCTTTCCCGTTAGCGCACACGCAAATGAATACAATCTGCCATAGAGAAATTCCGACATTGGCAATGCGAGGCTCAGACCCCCATGACCTACCTACCCCATCCGTCCATACGTACGTCGACTAAAAAGGCTAACGTGCGGGTCGCGGCACCCCTACGCAAGAATCGTCGGCTAACGATCTTCGAGATGGGCGAAGTATTGTCAGAAATAAAAATAATCGTAAGCATAAAGAATGTAGACGAGCTGCCCCTGAATGGTCATTGCATAACTTTATTGGCCATGCCAAGAGTATCGTTCCCGAAGTGAAAACTGTGGACGAGGTTGCCGGACAGAATGCTAGAAAAGTATTTAGCTCCTCTTTACGGCTCACAATCGGATTACTTGGCCCTTTGTTAAATTCGAAATTCAGATGTGCACGAAGGTACACATTCCGACATTTTGCGTTTCTCCAAACGAAAATAAAGATTGCATTTTTTTCCATTTCAAATAATCAACGCCCCGCGCGCGCGGTGTGACTGTGAGTCAATCGTTGCGTCTCGCTGTGTGTAGGCGAATTTCGTATTCCTCTCTCGCGATGCGGAGAGCTCCTCTTGAAAATCGCCAGGCCGCGCACCAAGCCGCGGCACTAACAAAGAAATTAATATTAACGAACGTCGTGATATTAATGTATTTCGATGCAATGCCGACGAAGCGCGAGTGCCTGTCCAATGTTGAGCGTACCGGGCAGCCCTCTACGGCCGGTCGTGTTTGATCATTGTGTTATACGGTTCCCCTGGCGCACACTTGCCATAAGTGTATTTTGAAATTTCGCTCGTTGTAATAATCTGCCGTCGGTGGTGGTACGTATGTTCTATATCTGGTCGACGCCAGTATTTTCGCAACACCCTACCGTCGTGAGCGTTTCCGCGCGAGGTGTGAGTGCGTGTAAAGGCGAATCTACACTGCGGATAATTCTGCCTGGACGATCGATACAATTGAATTGCTAATATTTCATTGCAAATGATAGAAATCTACAATATTGACAAAGCTTCGATCTCTGTCAATCTTGAGCGATTTGTAATCAAATCGTGACACGAAGCCGCAGAAAAGTAGGAAGGAAACGAAAGATTTCAGCTCTTGTTTCTTTTGCAGAGATACACTTTGCGCGAATCGTCCGGTTTTTCCACTTGCTAAAACGTCCATTTAGCGATCACTTGTCGAAAAGCGTACCGTGTAGATTCGCCTTAATGCGCTCGCGCGAACGGTCAAGACGCACACACACACACACACACACACACACACACACACACACACACACACACACACACACACACACACATCTCACGTGCGTGGAGGGAGCGTAGTGCCCCGTAGTAGTTTGGTCAGTCAGCGAGCATAAAGGCTCTCGAGAAATTAATTCTCTTGCAGGTACGTACACGCGCGGCCGGATGGCGATGCCCACACGAACGG
>VBVQ01002589.1:2751-23969 GCA_011636635.1 Tetramorium simillimum
CCCCCCCCCCCAATGCCGTTTCCCCCGAATATCCGATTTGGAAGGTAACGATACGAGAAACTTACACGACAGTAATCGCACGGCGCAATCTTGCAAACGCGTTCGTTCCGTCGTACGTCTGCCTCGAATTTCGCTATGATAACGCGGCTACGTACGCATGGTAAATACGCTCTCGTCTCGAAATAACTATGGCACATAGCTAACCGTAGAACATAGTCATTTGTATGCCTTTACCCTGTAACTTCGCGATAACTATGCCTGCATCCTCTGTAACATTGTATAGCGTGCACGCTTCGTAACCACTTGGAGGAAGATTTGTGGCTTCCGAGTAATTCCCTCGCGACTGTTGGTGATGACTCAATCGCGCATCATACATGATTGGTTTCGAATCGAGTCCAGGTGTCGAAATAAATCAATCGAAAAGGGCAGTCGCACGGCCCCGCCTTGGGAAATATCTTTCCGATTCGGGCGAATCTGACACAACATTGGACATGGCCGTTGCCTTTGGCTGCCGGAAACTTTGATGCTCACGTATTCGCAAGCACCTAGGTATTGCTTGCCCCCTCCCCCTCCCTCCCACGTTTCGTTCCCTTTCCTTTCCCTTCGCTTCACGCGAACTTCGTTGCCCAAGATCGCGAAAGGAGAGACCACCGCGTACACCGTATAGCTCGAAATCCCATTGGGGGTTTGGGCGACCCGATTCAGTTCGGTGGCAACGGACGCCAGGCAGGCACACGACGCGGACAGGAAAATGTGTGGGTGAAGAGACGAGATAGGAGGAAAAAAAGAGAGGACGGCTGTGTTAAAAAAGGGCGAGAGAGAAAGAGAGTAGACTAAAAGGATGAGGGAGTCACCAGACTGCACGGTAAACGTGGGTCATTTCGAATCCCGAGCAAGCCGTTCCCCAGTCCGAAAAGTTTCTTTCCGTCCTCGAGTACTATAACTCGACAAATTCAATCTAATGCCGACTCCCGAACCGAATCCCGTTTTATCGAAATTTCAGGCAACATAATTTTCGGCGGTTCGCGGAACGGAAAAGGGCGAACCGGAGCTGGCATAGATAGGCAGGCTGCAGGCGGTAAACGGGCAAGGCGGCAGGCAGGGCGTAGGGTCGATGTAGGTTGGCAAGAGGGGGCGGGCGGTCGTGAAGGGGGTGGTAGCAGCCGCTTCCACAGAGATAATGCAGTTATTTCATGCCCGGGCACCGGTAATTGGCTGCACGTTCGCGGCGGAGGCAGCCAACACCGGCTCTCTTCGTTCGTTCTCGGTCGCGAGACATTACGACGTTGCCCCGGGCCAATTTCTCAGTCACGAAGTTAATGGCTACTTCTGACGAGAATTATCCGTTTTTTTTCCCCGCGCTCTCCCGCGATCCGGCAAACTCGATAATACACCATGTCGCCGATCGGCATCGCGGCCCGGCCTGTCGGTGCCCCGCAAGCCATTGCCACGACTCCGACGTCGCAATTGATAAAAATTTTAGCGAAAGCTCATTATCCTGTCAGTCCCCGCGCGCAACAACGTTTTCCAACTTTATCGCTCTAGCCTCCCGGTCGCGCTAATCGCGTTTACTGTTGCCTAACTTTTGATTATGTGGAAACGATTCACGGTGTTAATAAGGTTTCTGCTCGGACGCGCCGAGTTAGTCGAATGGGAGCTTGTGTAAATTTAACGGTAAATGCGCTCCGCTTCGAATTATCCTCTTCAACCTTTCCTACGACCCAAATTTCTTTAGGTTTCCATTTAAATAATGATTTTTGAACTGATTGCTACAACCACTAATCAAAGTCATTCTTTGCATATTGTGACAATTCAATAATTTTTTTATAAAATAAAATACATTTATCAAAAGATCAAAGGTCATATCAATTTTACCAATAATGATGTACAATTTAGTGATACACATTATTACCCCTAGATAATTGTTAATCATTGTTATTACAACAATCTAATTTAGCTTAAAATTTAATTGTAAGAATTTTATTTATTATAAAACATGGTGCAATTCTGCATCTTTCTTTTATTAAATGTTGTATCTCTTTTTTTATTAAATGTTGCATCTCGGCATTCTCTGTTCGTATTTCGGAAGATATGTAATAACGCAGAGAGCGATATAAATGTTAACACAGTTAAGTGGTAAAATTTGTTTTTGTACCCGCGAATTGTGGAGAAATACCCTTCAACAGCGCTTTATTTGCGGTGCTATATCGGTTGATGTATGCGCGCCGTGAGAACGGCGGCGAAATTTATGGACGACGCGCGCTTACAGAATGGCAGTACGTCGACACGGGACAAAGTTGGCCTCTTTTCGCGGAGCCGTCGATGTCCCGAGCCACCCTTTAGCGATTGTCTCGTCCGAGAGGCCATTACCTCGGATAACAAATGCTAAGTGTTTCCCCCGCTATCCGGGATACTTCGGGAAAATTGAAGCAAAGTAACATTGCACGTTCTCAATATGCGATTCAGTTGATAGTATATGCAAGTGTTTATGCGAAAAGGGAGTAAAAGCGTGTATTGAACGACGAAATATTTTTTTTCCTGCATTTTTTTCTCAGTTTAAACTATTTTTACATCAGACTTGTAAATGAAACGACACCAATTTGTACTTACGACTTCCTAGAACTCTATTAAAATTTACTAAACGAGATGTTTGTTTCTATAACGATCATTAAACGTTAACTATTCCGTTTCTTTTTCTTTCGTTATTGGTTGCCGAAGCATTAAATTTTTCCGCAATCAGAAGCAAATGTCTATTTTATAGAAATTTTTCTTAAATACCACACTTTTATTTAAAATTTACTCTCGTTCGTTCATGTTGCACGGTTTCGTCCAAAAAAAAAGAAATCCTTCTCTTCTCTTCTTTTCCCTTTGACCTCTTGCTATCGAGTGAACAATATCCTCCACATAATATGGCTTTAGTGTCTCATGCTTTTACTGTTCGCTCGCTGGTCTAATAATGGAGAGTGACAGATCCTTTGATGATGTCTGGGGAAAAAAAAGTGAAGAAAACGCGTACAAGAATAGTACTTTGGTAACTTTCCAGCTGTCGGTGTTGACAACGACAATACTCTGTCGAAGTAGAAGGAAAAAGAAGCCAGTGACAATAGAACTCTCCATGATACTATCTTTAAATAGCTATCTTAGATCTGTCGCATGTGATGAAATGTGTTCTTTTTTAATGTGACACCTTGCAAAATCTTGATAAATGCAATGTAAAATCTTGCATAAGATAATTCAAATTCTTATTGGCAAAAAAAAAACATTTTAATACTCAATTCCTCATGTTAATTTGCATGCATATACAATTTAATATCACCTTTGCTCTTCACGCGTCTATTTCGTAACATTTAATAAAATTATGAGAGCTGAGCGGAGAGATGAGCTTGTTTCCGCATGAAACTCGATGCACGTGCAATATCATTCTCGGCGCGTACACGCGAAGATGCGGCCGACCCCTGACGGGTATGATGTTCGATCTTGGTGGTGAGAGCAAGGAGGGTATGAAAAAAGCGACACAGACACCGAGACGGCAGACGACGGGGTCGACTTCTGAAGGCCAAGCAAAACGCTCCGAGCACTAAGACGTCGCTCTCCTGCGGCATGCAATTGTACGTAGAAGCATCCGACCCAAAACCATCCCTAGATACACGTACGCTTAAGTAATTTAATTAGAGCAACTCCGGTCTGGAGACGTGACTCCGTCTCTTTGGTCTGAGCTCTCTGCCAGAAAGAGTGAGGGAGAGGTGCGGGAGGGTGCTATGATGGATAGAGAAGGTCGCGCAGACGGTCGGGAGATGAGAAGAGAGCGGGATAAGTGTAAGGACGAGGAGAGACGACCGAGAAACGCGGGAAGAGATATACGTACGTGCCGAGCCTCGCGTGTGTTAGGTGAGAGAAGAGAAGAGAAGTCCTGGTAGAAACACCGTGTGCGGGCGTCACGATAGCATTGCTCTCGGTTCGTGACCTCGTAGTTTCCCCAAAGGCTCGACGACAACCGTGTCACCCCCTCGCGGCCTGTACGTCGCGACGAGCACGGAATACGTTAAAAGAATGATGAAGAGACCATATTATGCTCGCGAGCGGCGGATCAACGCGTCGCACGATCTTCTAGGTGCATTCGCGTGTTACGCGCAGGTGCGTCACTTCTAACTGGATAGAAATGCGGGGTAAGATATTAATATCATTCGAATCGAGAGTCACATTTCGCGAAAATCAGCCTGCATTATTCCAGTCACATTCTACGACTCCTCGTGGCAGGATGTATATTTCCGAGCAGACACCTGATTCACAATTTCGATCAGTTTTATGGATATTATTTTACTTGGCGTACGCGTGAAAAAAATATGTACAATTGACCTTTCGCGAGTGAATGACGACGGCGACGGTTTTAAGTTTCGCCGGCCTACGGCCGAGCCGTATTAATTGAAAGTCAATATTAGTGGACGAGTTGCGCAGCGAGCAACGCTTGGCGCGGCCGGCGTTATAACGGTGCGGCCTGATTACGTAAATGTTGTCACCCCGTCATTAGCCGCCGTGGCCGTGTGCGGAATATAGACACGGGAACATAAATCGAATCGCGCGCGCGGGCCCGAATCGCGAAAGTGAATCTCGTCGCCACGTACCGCCAAATCTCGGGCACGAATCGAATTACCCCCGACAAATCATGATTTAACAAGGCTTGCAGATCTATTCCCCGTACGTGGAATGAAAGGTTCAACGCAGCACGCGGGGTTCGTACGGCTCGCGAGGATCGCTCCGACCCTTCTCGAGGTCCTTTCCTACGTGGGAAGGTCGTGCCCGGCATTTCCCACGGCACGTGACCGCACTCTTTTCCCGTCCTGAAGGATGGAAAATGGACCCGTATTACCTCTTTCTTCACCCGCTCCCCCCCCTCCCCGCGCGCGGTTTACTGTTTAATATTGCATCGAGCGCGCGCGCGTATTCTCTTTGGCACTTTCGTCGCGCCGCGCCGCGCCGCTAAGGAGACTCGCGAATAGGTACAATTTAGACCGAAGACCAATTTCACCCTCGGGCGACGGGAAGCGTATTCAGCGATTTTCGAATTTCAAACCAGACTCCCACCAGCCTTCTCCTCTTACGTAACTCCTCGAAAGCCCGGTCCAATAAACGTCCAATAAAAGCGGGCGCGATTTGAAATAACGATTATATACCTCCTCGGCGATTTTACGAGACCGACATTGCCGCCGCATTCCACGGTCGTATCGGTCGTATATATACGGTCGGTGGGCAGGGGGGAGGATTCACGAGGCACCCGAATATATACGGACGCGCAATATTATTCTTTTTTTTTTTTCCCCTCCCTTCCACGGTTTCAGCAGCTCGCAACGACGCGATCCATTTTTCTCCGCGGATAGACAAACGCATCTTAGATAACTGGGTGGCAAAGCATATAACGCGCGCGTTGCTCGCTGGCATTGCCGGATGATAAATACAATCTCGCGCGCAGTAAACTCGGGCTGCTTTATCGGCAGCCATTTAGACAATGAAGATAGTATTTTTCTCGCGGTTTTATGCTGTATATCAACCTCTCTCCTTCTACTCGCGACGAGACGGACGGCGGTGCAGCTTGCGCCGAGATACCGGCACGCTACCAATAACCGAGATCTGCCGAGGGGAAAAAGGCGAATGCGGAGAAGACGGATGCGCCGAAGGAGAGACCGAGAGGGCGCGAGTACACGAGTGAAAGAAAGAAGAGCTGCGGATTTTTATTTCAGCGGCGCGAAAGAGAAACGTAACGATTGCTTGTCATCGCAACGAACGGTTACTTATACTCACGCTCGCCAAAAACGTCGTGCTTAATCGCTCCCGAAATGAAAATCTGTGAATAAATCTCATCGGCGCGCGTTTACAATTCGCGAATCCGCCGCGTTGTCCAGTCGCGAGGAACAACCTGCTCCTCGTTATTGATGAAATGATCTCCCGGGACCGCCATCAACTATCGATGAATTACCAAATCGCGGCCCCCGCGCAACTTGTAATCCCGTAAACCCGGGGAACGTCACAGAGTCTCGTGAAAATGCATTTGGCCACATTTGGCATGGCGGTCTCGCGTACGCGACAAAGGGAATTTGCGACACAATTTCCGCGATTGTTACAATCGGCGTCCTGCAATTGAAGTGCACGATGCCGACAATCGATCGATCGCGCCGATACCGCCGAAGCGCGCTGCGGGTAACGCCGGTGAGTTTCGGAGCATCCGATATGCACAGCGAGTGATACCGCGCGCGAGCGCGGCCAATAATAATCATCTCGTAATATTTATCGTCATGGTGCATCCCACCACGATCGATGCTCTGACTTATTGTCCTGGAGCGCTTCCAGGCCGGCTGACAGATTGTTATAATGCCGCCGAGACCTCGACCGTGACTCCAATTTGGCTGTGAGGCCAATACGCGGTGCCAATAATTCTCTGCCCGATACTTAATATCGCATCGGAAGGGAGGAAAAAGAGATACGTTTTTCATTAGTCTTGTCACGTAAATCATCTTCTCTTTTTGCATAAGGCTGCAACGGTATCTGACGTACGGCAAACCGTACCTTCGCAATCTCGCGACAGCGAAATGTCAAACGTCCGTGCACTTTCAAGCGAACGCAGCGATCCTCTATTTCAAATTAATAATGTTACATTAATAACAAATTATGTTCTGTAATATCAACTTTGCGCATTAAACGGAAGCTCCGGAAAGTTTTATGCTTTATCGTCGATTTATCGCCGGGACATGACATCGAGCTCTGACATCCGTCTCTGGCGAATAAAACGAAATATCGAGCCGTCATCTGGCCGCGTCGTGACAACGTTGAAATTAAGCCACGACGCTTTTAATATGTGTCATTAAGGCCGGCCTACAATTTTCCCTCATGGAACCCGGCGCTATTTATCGCCGGTCGTTTCGAGGGTTGTCGCTGCACCCTTTTTTTTTATCGGTTAATCAAGCAGTTTCTCGAATATTTTCAATCAAATTTATGTCATTAAGACGAGGAGATAGAAACCCTGCGGGCAAACTCTCGGACCTTTTCTTCCCTTATTACAAGCCTCAACTTTCATTCCTGCTGCTCGGATGGCACCAATTATAAGAGAAAAAAAAATAGATGAAGGAGCCGTTGTTCCCGGTGTTACGACTTGTCGTAAGTCGAGTTTTACGACTTTATGCTACGTGTTCGTCGAGTCGAGTTCCAATTCGTTGTCCCCAACCCCTTGATCCCTCGGACATCGCGCAAGACCTCCGGGGCTCCCGATCCTCCCAGCTTCCACGAGAGGATCCGCGCTCGGACGTTGACGAGATTGGCTATAAATTTATTTGCTCTTTTAAACGTGATATTGTTTCATTGCTGGATAAAGCGAACGGGCAATCTTATGTTTCTACTGTCTGGTTCACGTTACTTCTTCGAAGACTCTGTCTCGTGTTATTGAAGGGAGAAACTATCTTCCGCGCGCGCGTGGGTGCAGGTATCACACATATACGCGTACACAGAGCGAGCGTCGCGTCGCAGAGAAAAAAAAGAACAAAATACGATGTCATAAAAAGGCAACGTTACGAGCTAACCGGGTTTGGGAATTATTACGTAGAAGTTGTAAACTTTCGAATTATAAATTGAGCTGCCCCCTATTTTTTTTTCTATCTAGTTACGCACGCGTTGTCGTTCGATATGCTCGGCGTCAGGATATCGGCTTAGTCGATTGGCTGGGCCGAAACGCGCGCGCGAGCCCTCTACCTACCTACCTACCTACCTACCGGCAAGGGCGCCGCGAACTTTATAATTGCGTTATTGTTTAGAAGTTTGGATTTTATCGAACTTGTCGAACTAGCGTCGTAGTTGATTACCGGCGCTGCGAGTAACCGCCTCCATTAGAGGCGTTTCCCACATCAGGGCGCTTTCTGTGTAAGCAGACTTTTCATCAAACTTAATTATCGTTGACTCGTCGGCAGACTGATCAGCGCCGCTTCGCTCAGGGAGAACGAGGCTAATAGGAATTAAACAAAATTAAATTAACCTTCGCGTTACATACATATGCCGATGGCACCGGCGGCGGTCCGTGCCGCACATGAAACGACGATTATTAATGTTTCACTCAGTCGCGTATATATTACATTGTTAATCAAATAACACAACCAATGTAGAAGCGTATGGAAATTCACAAAGGAGACTATGTTCTATAATATTTAATAAACGTAACAATATGATGCGCGTGCGTTCCAAAGTTATTAGTTTCACTGTCACACTGCATGCGTTGCTTTGATCGCATTATAACAGACAATATATTAGATAAAATTACGTCACAGAAACTTTATCACAGTGGTATCCGATATTTAATATGACACATTACGATAAATTTCCTAGCGTTTGTTGAAATTTCATGTTGGCTGCAATTGTGTGTGAAATATTAAAGCGACATTCGTATAAAATCTCCCTCTTCCCCTCCCCTCTCCCCTCCTCCCACCCTCCCTAGAGAAGTACTCTTTACTATTTTATATTTCGCATCAATTTCTGCATTGTAACTGTTATTAAAAATTAATTAACGGCCGATGATTATACGTTAGTGGTATACGAATCGTCGTTTGTCACGTGCGATTTCCAAAAATCATTCCTGTCAAACGTGGCTTAATATAATTTGACATTCGACCGGCGTCATCAACGATTGACAGATTAAAACTTAAGTGGATATCGATTCGACAAATTGTGTGTCCAACTAATGGTTATCGTTTCAAAAAGCACGATCGCCCGCGGACTCGTTATCCGCTGTCTTTACTTTTATCGTCGATAAATGAAACTTTGTTAATAAAGAGCAGGTCGTTTGGTAATGCCAGTAACTAATTGGCACCTAAGGCATAAGCCGGACGTGAAGCAGTCTCGCTCGGGATAAACTCTAGCAGATTGTTACCGAAGCGAACAAGCTATCTATGTGTTGAGGGGCGAACATCGTAGACATGCTTGATCATGCACGGCTTCTTGAAACTTTGCAAGCTGCCGTTACTAATTAAATATTATCCAAGCTTTGCAAAAATTTTTTAGCAAACCTGCAAAGTGATCGCAACAATTACATACATCTTTCTATTCGTAACTCGATTTACAAAAGTTACCCTTTGTAAATTAAAAACGTATACTCGATGACATTACACTTAAATTACGCAAGTTTAAATTTCCTTCATTTATCGCGCCGCGCGGAGATTTCGCAAAATTGCGTTTTCGTTAATACTGACCGCACGACGTAATAAAACAACGATAGACGCGTGCAGTGAGGAACGTGTTAACGTAGAAGTCGTAAAAAACAACGCAGTAGGGGGCAAGCTTACCGGACCAAAGGGGACGCTTTAACGGCACCATAAATTCCCGCGGTCATCTTCCGCCTCGCAGCCCCGGATAAGCGTTCCTGTAAAACACGAATGAGGTAAGCTCGCGCGCTCTGTACAAATTAACCCGTTAACCCATTTGCTTTTTGCCCCTCCTCGACACGAAGATCGTCGGATCTTCCATTCAACCCCCCCTCCCAAATCCGCCGTGCAAGACCTCCGGCGCGCGATCATCAGCTCGCGCACCCGTTTGCGCGATAAGCCTCCGTCGTACAGCATTATCGGGCTGTGCATAGTTACGTAGTATCTCGTGGCGCAGTCCGAGGAGCAAATTCCATTAAACGTCGCGCGCGTTTTCCGAATTAATCGGCCGGAGTAGAGATACAGACGCTCGGGCGCGCATATAACGCACCACCACCACGGGGCGACGCTAACGTTTCAATTATACACCATCCCCGGCACACTTAGTCCGATCAATCGGGTTAAATCGGCCGATAATCCGTTAGCGAGGCGCGCTGTATGGCTCCTCGGCGGGTCGGGAGAATTGAAATTAAGCCGATACGAGGTCCGCGTTATCAAGATTTAAACAAATCCACGGCTCAAGTGACTGATCGTTCGCAACAGGTGGGACATGTTCTCTCTAGGCAGGTGGAGCACCACCGTCAGCCTGAGCCAGAAGCTTTGGCTCGGGTTAGCGTGCCAAGAACCCGCCCACTTTCGGGCCGCAACCTCAAACTCCTCGTCGAGCAAGCCGATATTGTAATTGCCGGTGCTACCCAAGTGGCCTAAGATTGATGAGGTGGAAGGCAAGTTAGTCGGAGCGTGGCAAATGCGAGCTGACTGTGATCCCGAAACCAGAAAGCGTATTTCGCGTCTCCGCCTAAACCGTTTGTCATCTGCCCTGGCACTTGGGGGGCCCCGTAATTTCCTTTCCGCCGCCGAGCTTTTTCCCGTCGAATACTTTTGCTGTTCGGAAAAACCGCTGACAAATCACTATTAGCTGTTGCGAGTATGCTCAAGCCGCGCCGCGTTTCTGGAACGGCTTTGCGGTGGAAACGGTAAGCGATACCGCTTTCAGCGTTACGGCTTCAGATACGGTTTATCTCTATACAGACGAGCTTACTCGCGTCAATTTGTGCGCCACTTTACATTTCTTTATCTTTTTCGAACGCAGCTAGTACATTCGAAACGTCGTCGAGACACACACGTATCACTACCCGATGCTATCGACTGATGGCGACACGATTCTCTATCTCCTAGTAATATCCGTCTACCTCTTGAGCGGATCGCACTTGCTTGCGGATACAGAAAATTCACAGAGTTCTCTCTCTCTCTTGCATAATACTCAAAGTTCAGGGAGCGGTCCTCTTTACCGCAACCTCAAAGAGTCTCTCGGACCGAAAGGCGCGAGGGATACCGTCCCGAAGTGCATTATTAAGAGCTATCAGGAAATTTCTCGCCCGACAACGGAAAGAGGAGGCAAAGACGCGACGCGAAACTTGGTCGGTCCCGCAATTCCACGGAATCGTCGCCGATCCAACAAACAACTCTTTCCTCCCGCTTTCGTTCTGCACTCGTCCTCTGTGACCTACCATCCCAATCGCCTCTCTCCATCTCCTTCTCCCTCTTTCGTCGCCCTCGCGGCCGTTTCTCTCGCTCGTTATCTTCCACGCTCGATTGGACGGAGCGTTTATTGTTTCAAGCGAGAGAGCGCCCCACGAGCGAAATGTTTTCCCGGTCGTCTCGCGCGTCGTCTAGCCGCTTAAGTACAAACAACCCTCAGAGTCCCGCGGTCCGAAGTTAGGTATACGACTAGCGGGGCAGGAAGTGATTTGGAGAGTCGCCAGGGAGCATCTAGGCCGCACTGAATCATTCCGGCTACCCCCGCTCTCCTCCGTCCCCGCGTATACGCGGCCTCCCCCGAGGAACGTCGCAAAACTGCGATAAAGAAGTTGCAAATCACCGGCGAGATGGTCGCGCCCGACGCTTCCGTCGTTTCACCAGTCCGGCCGAACTTCTGCGATGATTTCTTTAGTCAGGATCGTCGTCCCGACGAGTAGCCCTACCCCTTCCTCTCTGATGCACTGGATTTACTATCCTCCGTAAATTCCGTACCACTACTACCGTTGCCTCGCCGAGGACGTGAAGACACGAGTCAACATAGACAAATGAAATTCGCTAATGAAATATTATTGTTTTTAGGACCAATTTCACCGATCACGGTTAAACTAACCGACAGTTAAAGTTAACAAAATGGTCAATAAATATACTCATTGAAATTTCAGGTTATAAAAATAACAAAATTTTAATATCTATTGACCACTCTGCTAACTTTAACCGTCGGTTAATCTAATCATGATTAATGAAATTGGCCCTTACTGAGAGAAAATTAAGTTGAGAGTTATCGTTATATATATGATATTCCATATACGAGATGTATCGCTAACCAAGTTGCTCTCGCCGAATTAATCTTTCAGCAACACGGGATCTCGGTCAAGAAACTTGTTAGGTAATCGTAACATTTCCGCGCAACCGAAAAACAGTAGTTCGCCGTCGTGAATCCGTCCAGGACAAGAGAAGAGAGCGACGGTGGCAACAAAGGTTACTGCCGAAGGTTGTAAGTTAAAACGGCGACAGAAGGAATCCACGTTAGCTGGCAGGGAAGAAGGCGACAAAGGAATAGCCGGCAATCGTAAACAAACTTTCAGGTTTATCGAGCGAGGCATTGTTGGCTAAAGGCGCTGCAAATATTTGATAGCCGCTGCTCCTTCCACAAAACAGAGACAGAGGCGAGCACGGGGACCAGGAAGAACGCGGCGTCTCACCGTCATTCTCCGCCCTTTTCAACTTCGCTATTCCGGCGTCCCCGGCCCCCTGCCTCGGACGGCTTCGTCGTTCCCCGTTTTCCAGTGCCCGATTACCACGACAACTTCGTCCTTCGCGTTGCATCGTTCGGCGTTGCCCTCTTCCTATTTCGACAACAACGGCAGTGCCAAGCGTCGTTATCCGGAACTTCTATCGCAGTTGCTCGCGCATTCAGTCTCTGGTAAAGATTCAAGACTTGAAAAAAAAAAAGTTATCATTTATTGATGTCGCGCGACATCACCAGCGCCATCGCATTTTTCGCGACGCGCGTTCTCGCACCCGCTGTTTGTATCCTCGAGGGAGAAAAATTCAAATTTATATAAAGACCACCTTTCATGGACTATCTTCATCGATAAAACTTTGTGCTCCAAAATTGTCGTTTCGGATCATTCCGAGAAAAGCAATTCGTTTATATTACCATCAGTAAAAATCGCATTTATTCCAGTGTTAGATATGTAGCTATTTGAATAATTTTGGTACTCCAGTATCCCGGGTTCCTTTAAAAAATGAGCGAAACGTGACACATGTTCATAGAGCAACTCTCGAGCAAGAGATGTTCCACGCCGAGTGAGTCGTAAAATCATTCACATTTTACAAGCGGAAAATTTATCATCATGCATGCCGATGACATCAATTGCAGATCAGATACTTCACAATTACTGCATTACGGAGCATAAATAAAAGATCAGTTACATTAGCATGTAATTACAAGAACCATACAGATAATTCTTACGACCGTACAAATGTAAATGACTCGGATAAATGACACGAATATAAATGACACGGGGGCCGCAATTTTATGCCCGTACTTTACATCGCTGATAAAGCATTTCAATGTTCTCTTCCCTGGTAACATTATCCAATTGACAGACTTCTTTTTACGATCGTTCCCGAGTACCTATCTCGTTGCGGCTGATCCAAGCGGAAAGTTTTGCGGAACAAAAGAAGTCGCGCGGTAGAGACTAGTTGGTAACAGTGTTAGCGGTTCAATTTGCGATTAATCGAGTTCGGCAAGTCTGTTTGAACGGTACGGCCAAACACAACGAATAATTCCAAACTATAACTCGGACGTCGAAATGCTGCATAATGAAAACGTCTGTCGTTACGGTACTTTCACAATTAATATTCAGTCCGATTGTCGCGGTGGTAAAATGAGCTGGCTAATTGATTCTCTTCGAATAAAGGGATACCGTGTCCGTTTGTACACGTGCGGCGAAACGTTGAATAACAGAGGCGCACCCTGCACCCTGCATTCCGGGGAGAACATATGAGAACATATTGTGTATAGTTAATTTTACGTTCGTACAGAGATTGCGCGGGAAAAGTAAGAGAAGAAAAGAAAGACGGCACAATGGAGGCGGAAGGGGGAAGAGAAGGGGGGAGGAAGGGAGGGAGGAAGCAGGGTAAAGCCAGACTAAAAAATAGAGAGAAAAGTGTATATGGATAGAGAAGTGCAAACGAGTAGGAATTTTCAGCGGGCGAAAGTCTCTTCGAAAACGCGCACGGTCCCTGCAGGCCGTTTTCAGCGTCGGGTTAATTATACCACCCCGCGTGAGAAGCGGGAAGAGCGTAAAAAAAAGAGGACCCGGCCGGGCAGCACACATTAAACGTGAATTAAACGTCGAGATTTCCGTTTCTCCGCAGCGAGCAAGGGATGACGGCGGTGGCCCAGCTCGGCATTTTCTTTCTCTCCGTCTTTTTTTTTCTAGACTCCCCCGCGTCCCTGGGGGCTTGACTTTAGTTGCGCGCCAGTGTTCATTCGATTTTAGAATCTTCACGAGAGAAGAAAAAAAGAAGACGAGGAAGAAGAAGTAGAAACCGAGAAAGAAGACGGCGAAGTTTCTAGTGGAAATACGATAATCTATGGCGTCATAATTTTTATCGAGTTAAACTACTCGTTGAGACTACAGTTAAAGGGAATGACGATAAGACGGCCGACGCGAAATTACCTCTTTATCTTGCTTCAAGTTATTTTCGTAAAAATAAGCAAAAAGTCTAAATTATATTATGCGTGTGCTTCCAACAGCGATACTTACAACCCGCTGCCGGCACGCGCAACAAAGGGGAGCTAATCGCGGAAAATGTTTAATCTCACATCCCACGATTAGCTCGTGAATTAATGTTCCTTTGAGAACTCGTCTTGCCCCGAACCTTACTACGTAAGCAGTAACCCTAACCAGGATCCAAGGAAACCTTGCCACCGTCACGGACTGACGGACTGGATTGAAGAGGGTGAGAGCGGTAATGAAAGGAAAAGGGGAAGTAGGGAGGGAATGACGGTGGCGTAGCGTTTAATTTTAATTGCGGTTCCCTCTCCGAGAATCCTTAGGAAAGATCCTTTGCTCCCGGGATCACGAACTTGACCGCTCGTGTATCGCTTATGCAACGCTCATAATTTACCCATTCGTATTCTCGCGCATCTAGATACCGTTACGTAATTTGGTTTCGTGTTACTCGCTACGCATTTAATCAATGTTAATTGGAGTTATCTTAGAATTACGGACGGCCAATGATCTAATATTGCGTTGCAATTCATTTCCCAATCTCGCCGCTAATTTTTGAAAATTCAAATCAGTTCAAATTATGGATAATTATAAATAAAAAAAATGAGCGGCACACAGAAATGCCATATTTTTTTCTAGCAAATTCATTCGCTCTGCACAAATCTTACCGTTGATAATTTTCCAAAGAACGCGTTTCGCATTACACTGAAAGATCTTTCAGTCGAAGGGAAAACAGCGTCAGGGCTAAGATGCTCCCAGTAACAATCGCACGTAGTCCTTACTTTCCAGACAACGTAAGTGCCACCCGATATCGGGAGAATGGGCGCACATCTAAGGAAAATGGAGCACGGCAGGAATGAGGGGATAAAATAATTGAGGCAACGGTGAAACAAGGGCTGCCTGCCTCGACTGCCTTTTGCCTTCGTTCGATCAAAATTCCCACCTTGAAAGAAAGACGAGAACGGGAAGCCTGAAACCATGCGTCTGGTAATGAGGAATCCTTCGTGAGGATCGTTGTTCGACTCCTCGCTTAAATAGGATCGGTCGGGCTTTCGGAAGTGATGGGACGAAAGAAGGGAAAGAGGGCAAGAAAAAAACAAAGAAAATACACCGTAGATGAAGAAGTAAAAGAAATTCTCTTTCGTCCACAACGAAATCATCATTATTGCACAACGTTATCCAATCGATGAATAAACAAACAATCTCAAGTATGCCACGAGGCAATTTAAAGATCGCAACTTTGATGTTTTTACATTATTAAGTTGTAGCTCAGTTATTCGAGCGATCGCAAAACGTAATCGTCTTCTTCTCCCTTCGTAACTGTCCGTCCCGTCGTTTCCCGTAAATCGCGCTGTCGATACTATTCACGCGGCTGAGCGATTAGACAAAGGCACGAGCAAAACAGCACGCGCGCAACAAACTCTTTGTGGCCGGGGCGGTAAAAGAGGGTAGAATCGATCGCGCGAGGAAAGAGGTGTTTCTTTCGCGCGCTCTTTCCTCGTGCGCGATCGATTCTACCCTCTTCAATCACATGACCGCGAGTGTATCTCGTCATCTGCCGTGAAACGCGGGACAGCAGGAAAGCTTCGCACGCCGCCGGTACAATCAATCTTTGTCCTGCGAATCAGGCGCCTTCCCCGCGACCGTTCATCATCGCCGGTCGAACGATTACGGGTCCGTACGTCGGACGCCGATGCGCGGCGTAAAGGAAAAGACGGCGGGGAAGAGGAGCATACTTTTGCGCGGTGAAACGAAGAGAGCGGAGAGGTCAACTGTACGCGTTCTCCAACGCGCAGGAAGCAAATAGGAATACCGGCCGTCGTCGCCGTCGCCGCCGCCGCCGCCGCCGCTGCCGACTTTCCAAACGACGTTTGTGTACACAGACGTTAAATTCCACATAGCGCGCGTAGGTACGTTCGCCGCTTATATATCCTCGATGTACGGTCGCGCGGGTTTGCGCACGTAACGTTTCGTAATGAGTCTAACCTCCGAAGGCTGTAAAAAGGAAGGAGCTGACGCGAGCGTTACTTTTTGCTCGCGCCCGCAAGAAACGCACGCTTACGCCGCTGCAGAAATGTCTTCGTGTGCGGGCGCACGTGTGTGTGTGTGTGTGTGTGTGTGTGTGTGTGTGTGCGCGCGCGCGCCCGTGTAAACCGGAGCGCTGCGGAGTTACACGCGCTCGGCAATGTGCACCGTAGTAGGAAGCGGTAAGTGCGGTCTGTGATTTCGCAGCGAGTAAGTACGACGTCCCGAAAGAAAGAACGGAAGAAAGTACCGCATTTTTTGCGCGAATGGCGAGTCCGGTCTTCTCCCTCTTCCCCTCCTCTCTCTCTCTCTCCCTCCTTCTCCCTCTCTCTCTCTCTCTCTCTCTCTCTCTCTCTCTCTCTCTCTCTATCTCTCTTTCTCTTGCTTGGAACGTAGCATTGAATTTTTTTAACGTTAATCTACGGTTCTTTTTCAAACAGGCTCTATTCAGAATCTCTCTTTCTATTCGATAGTTTAAAAGTGTTTTGAATGTTGAATTACATGTGAATGCTGCTCGAGAGGAATTTGAAAACTTTGCGAAAACAGAGCGAGCGCGCGTACGAGGGGGAAAAAAACGTAAGAAAGACACTTTCGCGTTTTAGACAGGCATTTTAGATCCAAAGAAGATATTCGGTCCCGAAGACATACAAATTGTGTCTGAAACCGGAAGAAAGGCGGCAGAGATGGGAATGGTAGATAGGGACGTGGAGCGGAGAGAAAAAGTGGAGTGGTATCGGCGGGTATTCTCGAAATTTCGACGAAAGCGAATTCTCGCGCTTTCACTGTAATTTCCTCGCCACTGCCGCACGTGAAAATCGCATCAAGCGAGACGGCGCGGCGGGGGTAGGGCGCCCGGTATCGCCTCGCTTTCCGCCGTTCCGCGAATCCGAACTAATATATTTCCGAAGCAACTCGATTGCATCGAGTCGGAGAAAGATAGACAGATAGAGAGAATTAGAGTACGGGAGGATGGAAAGGAGAGGAGGAAGGGTAGAGAAGGAGAGGTAACACGGTGGGGACGCATTGTGCCTAGGGCAATGGTACCGAGTGGAGCTGGTACCCGCGAAGGGATGGAGAATACCAGCAACCCCTCCCCCACGTCTCATCCTATTTGTTTCTGCTTCCCGTATACGACGCACCCTCCAGCGCTGAAAGAAAAGAGAGAATTGGAGAGGAGAAAGAGAGAGAGAGAGAGAGACAGAAAAATAGGGAGGGGGAGATGGTTTGTCAATATTCATTATGTTTGCGCCGAAAAAGGAGAGACAGCGGGGGCGAGGAAGGCGGGGGTGGGGAAGGGGGAGGAAGGAGAAAAATGGAAGCGAAACGAAACGGTGGGAATACACGTGTGGAAAAGCGTGCGCGACGCGCACGGCACGCAAGAATTTACAGCCACGGGTACGCGTGTAAAGAGGAGGAGGACCGGGCGAAAAAGGAAACCGGAAAAAAATGTGCCGCCGAACCAATGTAGTCGGCCGACTGAATTAATACCCGCGCGAAAGGCTTTTTTGTCACATACAGGCGTATTCTCGCGGCGCGATTTCACGCGGAATGCATCGGCGTCGTCCGCGCGGCAATCGCGTTTCCCGGAATCAAAGCGCGACTAATCAGCCAAGTATGCCAGACATTTGTCGCGCAATGAATGTCCGCAATTTTTCATTATATTTAATATGCGTGGCGCATTCATTCCCTTGTACCAGGCGCGACGAACAATGGCGAGCGCGAGCGCGAGCACGCAGTATGAGCGATATATTGCAGAGTACGCGCGCGCGTGCAGCGACGCCGGAACGCGCGGCGTCATCTCTTCGTCGATACCCACAAGCGGAATTTCACTCAAGTTTTGTCTCGCCACCCCGGATTAATGGCAATCCTCTTTATTACAATTAGTGGAAAGCACGCGGCTCGCTCGCTCGCGCGCGCGCGCGCACGCGTGTGTATTAAGGGAAATAGCTGTCCGCTGAATATTTGACGCCCCGTTGCACCTGTCGCGTCGTCCACCGAAGCGCGCCGCGCGCCGTGCTACGAGCGTAATTTAATTTGATATTCCCCTTTGTTAATTTGATAGTCGGCGGGGGCAGGCGAGAAGAGGGCGGATGACGCCGGGGGACGGAGCGAGTGAATGAATGTGGAATGGGAGAAAAATACTTCAGATTCTCGGCTATATCAGCGGCAGGCAGCCTCCGGTGTCACGCGAACCCTCGACACCGACCCGGTCGCATCGAAACGCATCATTGTGTCGCACGTAGCATTCCCGCTCCGACCACTGTGATGTGACTGTTCGCCGCACGTCGCATACGCCACGCTGCGCCGGCACCGGGATACTGACGCCTCGCTGACGTAGCTGGTGCGCCGCGCGTAATACAGTCGCAATTTGTTCGACGCGATACACCACCTTCGCAAATCGTTAGAGCGTTACCGACATTATATCGCGCAGCGGACAGGGTTGCGAGAGGGAATGAAACGTATTTACAGATATAAACGTTTTCGTTGATATTACTTCAATTATTCTACAATAATTTACCGGCTCTTAGAAAGTATCGCAGTATTGAAATTTTTATTCAATTGGAGCAATTTCGATCGCTTCTGTAGTTGTAGTGCGGAGCAGTGGAGCGAGTCGATTAACGTTTTCGCATATCTGCATTCTTCCTGCGATGCGCGAGATATGAACTTGAACGCGTGGAGAGGATGTAATTTAACGTCCCTCTCGAGCATGAGAGTTTCGGAACAGCCCGGATCTCTCAGCGGGTATAGCCGATGATAGGAACCTTTATGCGGAACAGCAGGGCATCATAGATCCAGCCGTGCGAAAGGATCCAAGAGGTGACGGGCGCACAGTCAGTGTGTGGTCATAACGAAGCTGTCGACATGATGGATGAGGAGGAGGGTGGGCGCGACGATGGTTCCTGAAGGGAGGACGAGGAAGAGAAGCACCGGCCCATCGTCCGGCACGATACAAGGGATGCTATCGCTATCGGACCCGCACACCCTGTCTGTCATCAGCACGCCTCACCACCTCAAACACACTCCGGCCACCCGCTGCACGCATGATGGAATATGCAGTATTATATAATTATCCTCGCAGATACTATCTTGACCGGCGCAACGCGTAATTAGAAACTGTCGAGCGAGCAGAAGCTTGCCGCCCCCGGGAGTTTACAGCGCGTAACGGAAGGTATCGATTTACCGAAAGAAAGCTGTCCACGTTACTATCGCACTCGGTACTCGTACATATCTAATTATTATCTATGCTTCCCGCGTATTATAATTTTAATCACTCCTAATTACAACAGGTTTTTGCTTTAATCCTTCATTATTTGTATCAAGTTTTAATACATCGCGTGGAGTATATGATATTATCTCAAATAAAAAAATGTATAATTTTTAAATAAACAAAGAAAAATTCATGCCGATTAAATATTATCAATTTTGTTATCATGTGTTTAAAAGTCTATTTACATTGTAACATGTAATTTTGGCTTATTTTCTTAAATCAATTAATTGCAAGAAATTATTCTGTTTACAATAAATATTTAAAATCGCTAGGGTACCGTAGCATCTCACGTGAATAAAATATGATGCTTTATATAACGTACTATCGGGATTTCTTTTAACCACTTTTTTGCTCTCACTGTTTTTTTTTTTTTTTTTTTAAGTCAATTTTTTCCTAGCAAAGATATGGGTAAATATGATAAATCTTCCCACATCACTTTTTTGTATCCAACAAAAGTATCTTTACAATCCCAGAATATCTTTCGTAATATTTGCTACAAAATTTTACGAAGGAATAACTTTCTTCATTTCTTGCCTTTTATCGACTTCGATATTACTTGGATATTACGTGGGGAAGCGTGCGGAGAACGAAATGAGAAATGAAAAGGCCTAACGAATATCTCGGGTCGGTGCACAATTTCTTAAGGAACGACACGTGAACCCCTCGCCGAATCGTGTCGCCTTGACACCGAAAGAATTTTTTTCTAGCAAAGTCGCACCCCTCTTAACCCCGTGTTCTCACGATGCGCAAGGGGGCGTAGGGACCAAGAAGCCCGAAGGCGTCGATCGCATACCAATGTCCGCGGGAATTTATTGTACGTTCCGTGAAAAAGAGAGGAGATGGGCCTCCAGCGAAAGTACAAAGGGGAACGTATCTACGCATGGGTCGACGATGAAGGATGGGTGTGAATATGTATCCGGCATAGGAAATACCGGAGAAGAGTTCGGCCATTTTATTCTTGCAAATTTCAACTTCTTATTTCTTTTACGGTATGGTCATGAATCGCCCGAGTCATCGCGCGATATGAATTACGAGCCATGTAAATGGAAATCAGAGACCGAGAGGCTAAACAAACAAACAGCCCTCGAAAAATTGATTAAAAAAGGAATTATCGCCTTCGGCGTTAATTTTTTTATTTATATATCTGTTATTATTAATGTTTGTAATCTTTTTTTTTTAATCGCATTCAATAGATATTATTATCACTAGGAGTATATTACCATATCGTGAAGTACAGCGAAGGAATTTCTTGTAAGAACCATTCAACGGTGAAATTGTCATTTATTTTAATGGCGATATATACTAAACGGGACTTCTTTGAGACGATTGAAAACCGACGTTTCGTGTGCCGCTTTACGATTCGTGTGACGCTAAGTGCAAGCTTGCGAGACATTCTCGGAAGCGAGTATTCGCGCGCGCCCGGGACTGTACCTAGGACTTCAATAGATCAGCGGAGAGACGAGGGCGGTTGTCGTCGTCGACGACGGGATTTTGGTATTCGGTGGGTGCGCGACGTTCACTTTTCGTTCTCGAGCGTCGCGCTCCGTCCCCCCTCCGCGAACAAGAATGACACGAAGAATCGTCTTATTCGAGCGAGAGAACACGACGACGAGGAAACTTCTTCTCACGCGTTCCCGAGCGACAATAAGGGTCTTTGCCGGCTCCAGCATCAGTTTCTATTTAGTTACGCTCTCTCTGCGAAGGCGTGTCGAGGTAAGAGTAACCGGGAGGGACGGGGGCGAGGGA
>VBVQ01002590.1:0-23917 GCA_011636635.1 Tetramorium simillimum
CTTCATGCCTTTCCCCGCCGCCGATATAATTAACCGCTATCGCCGCGAGAGCGAACGGCCCCCGTTTTTCTGTCTCTTACTTTCCTTCTCTTTTTTTTCGCAGGATCGAAATTCCATTACGAACCATTTATTTTATGCGTGCGTGATCGCCGTCCTTACGAAGAGAGAGCGGACACGGCCCCGATAAGGGACATCGGCTACGCCCTGGACTAACGTCGTTACTTTCGCGAATGAACGTTGCGAGAGGAGAAACGGTAAAGTTCTCGATGGAAGATGCCCGGGGATCTGAAGCCCAAGGGTCCCTTCTTGCGCGAGAATTGTCATCTCAGTTTGAAGAAGCCCCGTGTAAATGCAACGTCACGCGCTCGATTTTTTTATGCTTGCAAAATAAATAAGAAAACTTTTAATATTACCTCTTTGTTCGACAGTTACTTGGATTAATTTTAATTATAAAACAAACATTTCTTAAGTAAAAGGTATACGAAATATGCAACTTTGAATTTTTAGTTTACAATCTTTTTTCATGACTCCTTAATTTGACGGTGTGATTAAATTTGTTTTCTATCATAAAGCAAGAAATAATTAATACAGATGATGTTTATACACGGTAATAATCAACGAAACGAAATAATAAAATAAGATAATGATAGTAATGATGCATAAATAAATACAAATTCTAAATTACAGTGTTATATTCCAATGCGCAGAGATAAATTACGTAAATTATCTTAATATTGTATCGATATAGCACCGACCAAGTTATTACGTCAGGAATTTACTCCAATATTGTGTACATGTAAATTAATTAAAATGGATTGACAGGACGCGAGATTGCTCGCTGGGCAGCTCGATTTCCACGCTCGCTCTTGCTAATAAACCTTAATTAACGATCGCTATCTCGGATAATTTTCCTGGCAGCTCCCGATCGCGGGGCTTCAACTTAAGTTAATCAACGCTCTTTCAGTAATGAAAATATGAAAACCGCGATTTTTCCTCGAGGGAGAGGAAGCGGCCTTTGTGCCGCGTCTACGTAACGCGAGGAGATCCTTTAGGACGATGTTTCAAGCGTTCGTGTGAAAATGATAGGGAAATTATAACGAACTGACGGAAATATGATGAACGTGAGCGAGAATAACGCGCCGCGATATCGATTATTATAATTTAATATTTTCGGCCGGTCAAACGAATTCGAGGAGCGAGTCACTCGAGCACCGTCAATCCGTCTCCGGGAGTTAATCCCGCGAGAGCACGGTTAATCCCGCGGGATTATGTAACGCCGCAGTGTTTAAGCGCCGGGCTCGTGAAACTCCTGTACGTTCGCCTAGATTTAGTAAATACCCCGTGGTTTCCCCCGTGGTAGAAATTTTTATCCATTCGATCCGCGAGCACGTTGCAGCCCATCGGCGCCTTTCCGCACTCGGCGAATTTATAACTAACGTTAACAGTTAACGTCTTAACGATTACTTAATATGTAAAATTTACACGTGCACATATGGCAAGTATCTTGTAATCTTTTAACACGGTTTTTTTTTTAATATTTATCGTACACTGTATATGTACACACATTGGATGTAATCTTAGCTAAGTGCATGCAGCATTCTTAATAAATTCTGATACATAAAGCTAAGTGTTTCGGAACAAAAAAAAGTGCCAAGGTTTTGCATTCACATGAAGTATAATTATTAATTAAATATTTTAAAACTATTTTAAAAACTCTTCGCGATAAATTGTCGCTACTTTATTATCAGGAGAAATCTTGCCAATGTTAATGGAGCCCGATTATTTTCTTCGTCATTTCAGTAGAGGAAGGAATCAATGCCCGCTTAATGAAATGCGTCAGCGGTGCACCGTGCTGCCGGCAGTTGTATGTCGTCATGCCAGCTTAAAAAATCTCGACGCGATAAGGGTGCGCGCGCTGTGGGATCAGTCTTGAGTGGTCGTCTGATTTCTTAGAAACTTTCTCCGGGTGGAATTTGGTCGATAGGAATCATGCGAAGGATTAAAAACAAAAAAAAAAGATCTTTATTAAAGTTAAGCAGGCTAGGTACTCTGTCTATAGCTATATTATCAAAATTAAGTGCAATATAATTTCCACTACAATAGCTAATCGCTGACAAATAACAGTCACTTTATATGAAACATTACATTAAGATATTCAAATGTGATTATTATGCAACTGACTTTTATGCGTTGTTATGTCAGCGTTTCATAACTGTAACATAAAATACATGCCGTGGCATATATCATTTCGGCCGAGCATTCATCAAAGTAATACTTCGTGGAAAGATGAATCTTTCCAGATGTATCTTTTATTTATTGTCTCGCAGTATCTCGTGTGCGCAAGCTGTTATTCCGCTTCCGGCGCCGATCGGGATACTTCTGCCTGCCTCGTAAGACCGGTCCACCGCATGGGAGCTTCAATATCTCGCGACTACCTGTAAAAAGAGTGTAGATACGATTACGCTTTACATTACGGTACGCGAAAGGTCTCCGCCAGTCTTATCTTTCCTTAGTGAACTACTAAGAAGCATCAACGGCTCTTATCGATTTCCTGGAGCTCGTTAATATTCCGCGATACTAATTAATGAAACGCGCGGGCGTTTTGTCATTGCATGCGCGCCTCCGATGAAACTCGCGGTCCGATACAACCGCGGCTTCTTCCGCGAAAAGGCGAGTTAAAAGTCCAAACGCGTGCAACGTTATCTTCATATTAGATAACGCGATCGAGATCCTTAATTACCGCGCGGTATTGATGAAGAAAAATTTAAGAATAAGGCTTTTCCGCAGATCCGGTTTGTTGGAATCTAGTTACACCGCCGGTTTGCATGTCAATACCGAAAAGAATGCAATTTGCGCAGTGCAAGCGGAATTGTTGCCGAGGAATCAATATTGACTCGAAGCGAGAAACTAAAACGCTATACAAATCAGTTCTCGGTCATTTCCGGTATAGTCAAGAACAATTCAATTTTGTAGTAATTCGTATAATAATTTAGAAAGATAAATATATTCCATTGTGCTAATTACATTAACACAAAAAGATTACGTCAACATGATCAAGAAAGAAGATTGAAAAGTAAATTGCTTTCTTCTCTCAAGTCACAATAATTAAGTTTAAATAATTTTTAAAAAGTCAATAATTATAAAATATAAAAAAATATATTAAAATTATGATTAATAATAAAGCTACATATATAATTATTCCCATGCTAAAAATGTGCAGTTTCTAACAGAAATCTATTATCTAATGTGCCTCTTCTAATTTCCATTTCTCGAACGTGCTCCGTGTCCTCCAATAATTATTCGCTATTCTACTCGCCTCAGTCTCCTACGGGTCCCTCAGTTTCGCGAGCCAAGATTTCCGGAGAAAGAGAGAAAGAGAGAGAGTCAAGCTGGTTTTGGTCCACAGGAGGCACGTCTCAATATTTGGGAAGATATAATCGGCTTATAGTCTCGAGCCGGTAACTTAGGACCGGGCCCTACCTGCTCGCGTTCGCGTCCCACGGACGTGACACGTGAACGAGCCCGGATATCTTTTCGGGAGAATGAGTAACAGAAGGATTCAGAGGAGGAGATAACAGGAGTGAAAAGAAGGGGATGGAAGACAAAGAAGGAGAGAACGTGAGAAGGGCGAAAGAAAGAAAAAGACGGTAGGAATAAGGCCCCCACAAACGTCGTATCGACTCGGTAAGGAACACAAGATTTCAATTACTTGGCTACCATTTCATCAAACCGGGACTTCAAGTCTTCCCCTGCTGCCTGCAGAATTCACCAAGGGAGTCACCATGTCACCTCTAACGAACGACGAACGACGGGCGAGCCTGCATACCGGGAGACTTCGTCCTTCCTCCCTTCTCAACCCTTCTCCTTTGTCGGTTTTAGGGACGCACGGGGAATATTCGGGGAACTCGTAAATCGATTTTTTTCCTTTTCGAACCAGGCGCAATTTCCGCAATAAATGCATCCAAGCATTTAAAATATTAGATATTTATTTAGAAAAAAAGAGGAAGATTTAAACTTTAAATATACTAAAAAGCTCGAATCTAAATATTATACTTTTATTAATCTTTTTATAGATAATTGAAAATTGACACTTTATTATTTATTCAGAAACTTGGAATTTCATTTATCAAAATTATTGAATATTTTATGTAATATCAGCTCTCTAGTCTAGTTGCGACCACGAACTGTATGGCTTCAATTAAATTAAATGTCACGAAATTCACGAACGGAGAATAAATCCATGATAATTAACAAGTCATAGCGAAAAGCTAATGCGTTGACATATAATAGTATCTAGATATGCTATGTTAAAGTTCACTTTGCGAAATGACAGGTCTATCCGACTACATCTATCTTTGAATAGCTATATTTATTTAAATTGGCTACTACGCTATATGTTCTTAATTCTTAACTGTTGAAATATTTTAACTTTCTGATAAATACAATTCAAGTTTCATATACATTCTAACAAAATAATATAGACACTCATATAATTCTAATATAAATCAATTGCGAATACAAGAAAATTGAAATTTCCTTATTTATATTATTATTATTTATAGAATGTACTAAAGTGATTGTTAAATACAAATGTTTCGTTAATTTCTGAAAAACTAGCGTCATAAACCAAAATCTCTATATTTTATAAGAAAATATCTATATTTTAGATTTGATTTCGTTTTCTCGCATTGCGAAGTCAAGAAATAAAATACACCCCAGTACTTTTTACTTAATTTTCGCAATTGTTCGTTAACGTGTTAAAATCGCCTCCGTGAAAAAAAGGAATCGTTCATTACTTGATTCAAGAAGCCAACTCTTTTATTCCGCAACTTCTAGCGTGAATAACCAACGTGGTTGTAAAGCCTCACGCCCGTTATCTAGCCGGTGAGTTCCGCGAGACATTATTATTACGTTCCAGTCCGAAACTGGGTGAAATTAAAGGAAAACAACGTCGGCCGTAGTTTAAACGCACCATCGATAAACCCGCGGGCCGGGCTTATTACTTTTTAATTAACGGCCGGCGCATTTGAAGCGTTTGTTCTTATCGACGGAAACACCGTCGCACCGTTTTCCTATATCCTTTTTTACCCTCACCCTTTTACTGCAGTTGGACGATTCGGTAGAAAGAGGACGTAAATTCGGACCACACCGTTCTGGAAGTTATATATGGAAAATTGCATGAGGAAAAAGTCAATTGTATTTTTTATGCAATCACATATAAAAGAAAAATATTTTAAAAGAAATTTCGTATTTTCTACCCTCTGCAGTATATTGTAATTTAATAGAAAGAATATTAATAAAAAATATTCTATTAAAACACTTATTAAACAACATTAAATTAATTACAATAATAGCATTTCCCTTTATTGAATTGTGTATTCACATATCGGTGCCCTAGTTCACTTTTTTTATTCCTCAAAATACACATTAAAATTAATTAGAACGCTGAAAAAAGTTAACTTTTGAGTCCGATAAATTGATTATTATTTAGTCACAGATGTGACTGCTGGGTATTCAATTCTTGCAGCTCATTCATGCGTTTTCGCGTCCACCGGATCTCGTCGGGATGTAACAACATTTATCGGGTCTGACGGGAATGTATGCGCCATTAAAATGTATCCTCCGATACATAATCGGCCATCGAATGAGATGAAATCGGCTCGTAAGCTGTAATAAAATCATAACGAGATTGTGCCGCGTGGGCGGGGTACACGGGCCTCAATTATTTCGACCAGGCGCTTTGAAGAAGAGGGGTGGGATTTCGAGGAGAGAAAGAGAGAGAGAGAGAGAGAGAGAGAGAGAGAGAGGAGGAGGAGGAGGAGGAGGAGAGTGAAACGCTGTGGATTTAGAGCGACGCCATCGGGGGTTTTACGCTGGGTATTATTTTACAATTTTATAGGGAGAGACCGTGTTTCCGCGTTCTGAATTTTACAGAGGGCATATGTACCCCGCCCCTTATACTCCTTCCATCCCCCGTTACATTTTACGCGCTTCCTCGTCGCGGCATAAGCTACCTCGGCATAATCTGCAGCAGGGAGAAATTGTTCACCTATGTAGGTATCCAGTTCGCGAGTACGCAGCTAGTCGACGATTAATCGCAAACGTCGCGAATTAGCTGTGTTCGAATTCGAATTCATTCCTTTCGCAAATGAGCGTGGAATTAACCGTGCTATGCTTGTTGCAGCTATTGTTGCAGCTGCGCTCGGTGGAAATATTATAACACTTATAATTCTTAAGTATTGTATGCTTTCTGTTAAAATTATTGATAATCGACATCGTCACCGTTGTTAATGGTGGTTTTAATTACTATCTCTTATTATTAATGCACAAGTTATCACGCACATTAAATTATCAAGTTATGTTTAAAGAATGTATACATATATAATTTGCCAAGTTTTTTGTTTCATGCAGCCATATTTTTTATATGTGCAAAATGAATTCCAATAATTCACGAATGTTGTTTTAGCCTTTTTCCTATTTAAAAAGTATAAATGGACGAATTATACTGATAAATATAATTTTCTTTCTCACGTGAAATATAGAGATCGTTTAACGTGTGGAATAAGATGTGAACATGTAGCAATTCTCCGAACATTTGCTCTTAATTTACCGATTTGTTTGCTGAATATCCAGTTGTGGTGAGGTCTGATGTCATTCTTATATGCATCAGTTGGGTAATATCCTCAACATTCTTACAGAATATAATTGCTGGCGAAGATATTTAAGACGTCGTTTTCCTTTTCGAGCACACACATATATTTTCTCTCTTTCTCTCTGACTCCCCTCTCTCTCTCTCTCTCTCTCTCTCTCTCCCCCCCGCCCCCCCTCTCTCTCTCTCCCCTCTCTCTCTCTCTCTCTCTCTCTCTCTCTCTCTCTCTCTTTCATTCAACCACCGCCATAATAATTGCAACGATGAGAACGACAAATGCAGAGTCATTCTCCGCGCTGTGGCACGTTTTATTGCGACGAAATAATCAGTTAATTTCGCGACGAACCATTCCCCTTTTTCACAACGAGCTTTAAACGGCACTTAGTCATCGTAATGCGCCAATAAACAAATGCGATGGTTATTTGTTCGCGTTTCTCGTTCGCTTTTAATTTAGACGGTTAATACGTGCCGTTTTGTATTAAACATTTTAAAAAGTTTCATTTAATATAAATTACTTATTATATTTCAATGATTGATATGTATTAAATAAAATTGTATGTTCTACTTATATGTATTAAATAAACTCCTACTTATTGTAGACATTTCTAAATTTTTCTGATTCATCACAAATAATAAAAATAATTGCATAATAAATTTTCCCTCAGACTATGTTACTCATAACTATTATAGACTTTCGAATAGTTTCAATTATGATTTGAATTTATCGTATTATAGATAATAATACCGACTATAATGTGAACGAACAAAATATATTTTTGAGTACAGTTGCTAAAAAAAAGATTTTTTAAGAAATTATTTTCATTATTAAACATTATAAAGAAATATAATTTATGCAGATTGAATTAAGACTACGACCCCGATGCATTTCTCGCGATGTCAACACAAACTCAGATGTCTCGGCGCGTTTCGCCGGATTGAAGGTCCATCGTGCCCCGTCCCCGCGCATTTCGCGAGCCGTCGACGCAGGAGAGCGGTCCCCGCGAGAGACGCGGAGCGGAGGGCCAGGCCGCCTGCGTGCCCTGGCTCTCCCGCGACGAATTTACTGGCCGGACGAAATTCAACTGTCATTCCAAATAACTATTTACAACTTGGCCGAGAAGGCAAGACATTCTTGCATACGAGAGTACGCGCGCGTCGGCTTCTGTCTGGTTATACCTGGGGCCCGGGACTGCCGGAGAGGGGCCCGCGCGGAGCTCGGGCCCGCCTGCATTTCGCCTGCAGGGCGGTCTGCCCTCATTAGACACCACTCGCTCGCGCACAGACACGTACACGCGTCCCTCAGCGTGCAATCATCCTCCGAGATCTCCGTCATTCCCTCGAATGACTTTTCGCCTTTCGTGCTGCGCGGCCCCGAGTCCGGGGCCCGACGCACGCCCCCGGTGGGACCCGATGGCCGGCCGCCAAAATCTGTCCCTTTCGCCCCCTCGTCTCGTCGACGATTATATCCTGCGAGAAATCATTATCTATAATCATTGCTTGAAAATCCTGCACGTCCGTACACGTCTATATCTCGAATCTCGACTTTTTTACTACATGAAGAAAGACGAGTTTCTTCCAATATCTGTGATAGCCATTAGATTGTGTTCAAAAAATTCATTTTAAAAGTCGACTTGATATCCGAGAGGTTCGTAACTTTGGATGCACCACCTCCAGTTTTCGATCAATGCTCACGCGATACGCGTGACTGATTCTGAAGATTCGCTGCATGGAATTCCAAAGAGAGTCGTCGAGAGCAAACAAGGATGTTTCTTGCGATCAAAATTCACGATTGGACGAAAATCTGGCCGTTGTATGTTCCGGCGCGGATGCAATCTCTTCCGCGCGTCTTTTAATTCGCCCTACCTTCCTTCGTCGCGTCCCTTCCCAGGTTGTCTCTCCGGTCGATCGTTCATTCGGATATTACCAAATATCTCGGGCGGATAAGGCAGCGGGGCTGTCTCCATGATGCTTTGTCCGGTGTGTACAATGGCGCACGACGGGGGAATAATAAGAAACCGGAGGATTCCCGATTGAGGCAGCGGAGGGAATCACGGAGGGAAAGACGGGAGGTAGAAAAAGAAAGAGAGACGGGAGGAAGATGAAAGTTTTGGAGACTGCGAGAGACAAAAGGTAAACTCGACCAACTCCGAGATACGACCCATATTTGTATATTTCTACCTCATCTCCTATCCTCCCTCTCTTAGTCTGTTCTTTTATCCTTCACTTTTTCTCGTTACGATCCCTCATCCTCTCAAAATGCGACCGAAAAATAAGCCAAAGTATTTTCATTATCGACGATTAAGTGACAACCTAATTCTGTCGTAATTCTCGATTTAAATTTATCCAAGTTAACCGGAAAAGAATATTTTGCAGTGTCTGATGAATCTCTTGACAGCTTGTGCTTGTTACAAAGAAGACCCGGTTTCCGGAACTACTGTACTTACGCAAAGTCACCGGCATGCCTGTCAGGATGCATCGAATTTATAGTCGAACGAATCCAATAGAACGTATCGACATGGCGATCATAATATATGTACAAATGCTCAGTCTGTTGGAATCTAGCGTTAGTGACAAGAAACGCCTCTCTCGAACGCGCGATCAGACCCTGCGGCTACCTCTGACATGCATAATTGGAATCGTTCTTCGGTGACGTCAGGTGCCGCGCAATATCAATATGTTTTTTACAATCGTACTGGTAATCTTCATCATACATATATTACACATAATTTTAGCATTCTACATTAACATATACATTTTAGAAATTAAAATAATCCCGATTGGTAGATTTCTTTAATATCATACCTATAAATTATAAGACACGTAGAATGTAAGTAAAACCATTTTAGAATTCTAACAATTAAATCTATCTCTGTACACAATTTGATTTTCGTTAGAAAAACAAAATCTATTATTGATAATCCTTTTAACGTGTATTTTTAGAGTGTATTTTAGAGTTTACTTTTTTCTTTTGATTAATTTGTCTTAATTTTAAGTGAAATTTTATATAATTGAGATTGTAGTTTCTTTATAAAACATTAATCGTTGAACTATTGATCTTAAACTTTAGATTCTGCTTGGAATGAATACAATGCCATTTATAATGCCAATGCTAATGAAAGATAATTATGCGTAATCTTCAAAGATTATATGTTCAGGTACGTGAGAGATGCATCCTCAGAGTATATATAATGACGGGTAAAACGTCTAATGTACGACAAGTTGCCGTTCTGAATGAATAGAAAGTACAGAAACTGACGTTATTATCCAGACGTCAAAGATGTGTGATTAAAGCTATTATTAACTTCATAATCACTTATGTATACATCGAGTCCCTCACGAATATGATGAACGTTTACTGCTTTAAGCACCAACTTCTCTAAAATGTGAGACGGAGCACCTTTTTATACTCACTAATGCAATAATTATTAATCCGCTCCACCTTTTCACAGTGAATTATTTCGTTTTTTTATAATATCAACAAGTAGGTCCGCAAATTACTCTCTTTCATGTAGTTTAGTATGCTCGCCTTAATAAATTCGTAAATATACCTTTCATCACAAAGCATCCAACTTTGATTAAAACAGTACAGAATCAACCGCGTAATGACTGTTTCAAATCTTGCAAAACCACGAGGACGAGTTCCCACATTCGCGCGAATTCACGTCCCGCCGCGCCGAACCGCGTTCTCTATAAACCCAGCAGAAAATCGCAACAAAAAACATCACAAAGCGACTTTGTAATACACGGCGGTTCATTTCAGTTTGGCGAAACACACACTGCCGATCCCGACACACAGTCGATATTCCGCAGTTACGAGCACGTAACCTCTGTTCGTAATAACTCTCTTGATCCCTCCTTTTTTTTTCTCCCCTTTCTCGTTCCTTCCCTTTCTTTCTCCCTTCCTACTTCTTCTCGCTCTCGTTTCCTCCGGAGATCCGAGAGAACCTGCCCCGCTGGTCGGTTTGCCGATGCTCCTTCGTCGTGGATTCTCTCTCTTTCTCTCTCTCTCTCTCTCTCTCTTTCGCTCCCTCCCTTCTCTCTTTCTTCCTTTCTTTCTTTGCTTGTCTACCGTTTACACGAGCAACACACCGTTCCAGTCCCTTACCGATCTTGTTGAGATAGCATCGCCGAACATACGTGGACACGTTTTGTCTTCTAATGATCCAAATAGAAATTATTTTGGGCCGCCTACGGAGCTTGACCCTCAACGATGTCTTCTCTGGTTCAAGAATGCATTCCATAATAAGAGTATTTGTTAATAGAGCAATAGTTTTAATAAGCTTTATAATATGAAATAATTTTTCTGTTTAATTATACACATATAATAATAAACTAATTAAGAAACAAAGAAAATAAAGGAATAAGACAAACTTGTTTACCAGAAAAAGAAATTATAGACAAACTTTATATAAAACAAAATGCTATAAAACAAAAATGATCAAAGTTTTGTGAAGTATTTAATTCAATCGAACAACTGATAAATAAAATAATTATTTGTATAAAATAGATATTTTAATGTCAAATTGTGATCATTAACATTATGTCACATCTAATATAATCATTAAATTGTATGTATATATACACGTGCCTATACATATTAGAAAAATTGCTGGGCGCATACAGATTCCGAGGATAAAATATAAGCAGTAGAGATAAATAGTTTTATTATATTCCGTATAATTTATTATTTCTTAGCCAGCATTATCTCAATGTTATCAAACGACGTTAAACCGTGTCAACTATTAATCCACTCGAATAGAATACTTTCTCTCGGTATTTAAACGCAAGGAAATTCCTGCTGTCTAGTTTCACACAGCGGAAAGACAAATATCGGGTGCTTTTCGAAATTTACGAGAATTTCGAGGGTCGTTCTCATAAATCGGTGCGCTTCTCCTCGAGAGACAAAACAAGCCGGCGACACGTGAAAAAGCAAAAAGAATCAGCCGAGAGAGAAAGAGAGAGAGAGAGAAACTATCCAGAGCCGCGTGGCGTTGAGAGGCGTCGAGACGCTAAAGTGGCGAGCTCCGCGGAGCGAGAAAGCCACGGTTTAACGGTTCGCGTTTTACGGGACAAGTGGAGGAAATGAGTCCGGGAACTCGACGAGGACCGAAAAAATCGTCGTAAATTTAAAGCAGCCTGTGAGCACGCGTGCCGTCCTGTCTGGCAATCGGAAGCAATTCAACATACGGTTTCTATGAGGCGTGCGATGGAAGGAGGACACCCACGACTATCAAGATTCGTTTTTTTTCCCCGGACCACACTAGTTGATAATTTATCTCATCGTGCCTCGTTTCTCTTTAATTACTGTAAATAAAATTCGGAGAAATAAAAATGGAATTTTTACCAATTACGTCGGAATTAATATCAGCTTGAATCACCTATACGGAAAGAATTATAATAAAGGACGCTATATAAAGCATATATCATAGTAAGGTCGTGACATTACTATTGCACACACGCTATATTTAAAGTGATTAATTATTGCGTTATTACCTTCCATTTCGAGCTATCATGAACTATTTGTCTTCAAACCGAAAACATACAAAATAATTTATGTCGACATTAAAAAAAAATTCTTGTTAAAAACGGACGAATCAGAAAATCTTGTAGGCGTGATCAAATATTCTGGTTACTATAATAGAACTCAATACTTTATAACTTGTAAAAACTAAAATTCCTATAAAACCAGAATATTTGATCACGCCTACAAGATTTTTCTGATTCGTCCGTTTTTAACCAGAATTTTTTTTCAATGGATGCAGGGAAATTCGTAGAGAAACCGTTGTAACTCCATGTGTGTAATCGTCATATTAATTCGCACACCGAAGGGAACATATAGGGCATTTTTCAAATTTCACGCAGCGTTTACTTGCCGCGCATTGAAAATGCGAGGCAAGTCGGCGAAAAGGGCAGAACCGCGAGCGCAAATGTCGTAAATTCAAAGCAGGCACGCGCACGGTTTTCTTGTTGGTGCGGAAGCAATTTATAAATATGTCCCTCTGCGCCACGTGGCAGGAAGACGATATGTATTACGAAAATCTGTCGGGTCTCCCGATCGACGGCATTTCTCAGTGCGCGGTTCACCACTGTCATAAATAATCGTATAATTCGTCGAGCCCGGTCGAACGCATCGCTCGCTACTTTGTCCGGTATAATGTCTTCCGGTCTAATCGCGCGCTATTATTTTGATGTACGACATGAGAGCGCAACGAGCAGTGGCAGGGAGGTAGAGAAAGAGAGGAAGCCAGATCCCATTTCACGGAACACGAGCCGCGATTGTATTCGCGAAACAATGCGAATGTTATCGTAAATTACGAGCACTTGAAATACAGCGGGGTAAGAGGCGAGGAGAGACGAGACGAGTGGTGCGGAAATAGAAAAAATCGCGGAGGGTCGTAAAAGCGGTAACTGGAATGGCGTTGTGTAATATACCATCGCGCTGTGCATCGAAAATGTAATAAAAAGGATATCGAGATACGCCAATAGCGAATCTACGAAAATGAACACCGTACGCTGGGCATTTACTATAATTAGATATGTTTAAATACTGAATGCACGATCTAACGACGTAACGTACGCATTAGTCTTCGTTAGAAGGCTTTTCTCGCCGCGAGATCATATTGACAACTTTTACGAAGCTGTTAATACGATCGCGCGGTGAGAAGAGCCTTCTAATGAGCTTTGTAAAGCGCGTAAAACGTCGAATCTCGTGACGGGGAACGTCGGGATTTCTTTCTCCTCATTAAAAATTCATACGGATTGTATCTTCTCTCTGGGATTCACAGCAGCACTGGGAACCTAACTCATTCAGCGCTAAGCCTAATTACGAAACTCACATGGCTTCTGCCGGAGATCCGGTGAATCTTTCATTCGAACGCGAAGCACAGCGAAAACGGCGGAACAATTTAAACGGCAGAAAGCGACATCCGTCAGGGTTCCGAGCCCCAACTAGACGGGAATGAATAGAGGTATAAATGTTTGGAGTGCTTCTGCACTGAGCTTTGTATCCGTGCACGCGCACGCCGCACGTGCGTGCGGCATACGTATAGCTAGGCGCAGGCGACTGCGGGCGTGCAACGGACGTACGCACACTAACATATTGATCCACGCCGGTGTGTTGTACGACACATTGACTGTATACGGTCCCAATATTTGTATCATCCACGTGGACGTTGCGTTCCCTTCGCACGGTAGGATCAACGCCAAGCGTGATTCATCCTCCTCGATCATCCGTAGGAATAATAGAACTAGCTCTTTAGCCATTCAGTAAATTCAAATAAATAAATCGAGAACAAGCCTGTCTCTTATTGAAATGCTACAGGACACACTAAAGATATAACAAATTATTTTTAATCGAGTAATAAACTAAAATCTAATTTGTACAATACGTTCACTGACAAAAAATTCTAGTTAAAAACGGACGAATCAGAAAAATCTTGTAGAATTGATCAAATATTCTGGTTATTATAATAGGAATTCTGGTTATTATAAGTTATATGGTATAAATAATAATTTCTATTATAATAATCTAATATTAGAATATTTAATCAATCGTACAAGATTTTCTGATTCGTTCGTTTTTAATCAGAATTTTTTCAGTGTTTTACTAACCAAATAACATCTGTGTTTATTTAAAAAAATATTAAATGATAAGCAATAAGTTTACTGTTATTTTTGTTGTACGTGTTTATTGTTACTTTAAGTAATATTGATATATCAATACAATAATATGCAATATACTTTTGAATTGTTTCTTATTAAAAAATTACTAATTCTGACAGCCGGTTTTGCAGCCCAAGAAAGCGGAATTGACCGGAAACATCTTGCTTCATCTTCGAAGCTGAAGCTTCATCACGCTGAAGATGGCGTGCAATATTTTAGGGATCGCTGAAGGGACTGGTACGGTGACGTTCGTTCAACCGCTATAAAGAGCGAGTTTTTATTATTATTACAGGCGATTAAATAACTTAAGTGCCGCGTAATTACGCTAACATACTGGCGATTTTTGCGTAATATTCCGTCGGTCAGCCGACGTATTTTTTGAAGAAATTACATGAGATCTCGCGCGAGCCGGGCCGACCGTAGTTCGCGGGCGCGTGTATAAAGTACACACGAGACAAGGGGCATAACTGTCAGATGCATTCTAATGACGATGACGATTATATGTGCTTTGATGCAATCCGAAGTGACGCGAGTGTAGCGTAACACGCGCAACGTATTGCTATTACCATTTACGGTCGTCGGCATATAATCCGATCTCAGGAGGACTCAAAAGTTATAGTTGCGGAAGAATCATTAAAGACATCATTTTACGTTATACATGTTTCATTTCGTCTTATATACTTGGCTAGCGCTATCCTCTTCATCTAATTAGTTACATCTGCTCGAGTGCGTGAGTAATTTCGAGGTACGCAAAATATCAAGAAATAATTGCTGCAGATTACTTCATATTCTTTTCCGTTATATAATATTACTGTGGCATTTAATTGGCTAAAATATCACTTTGAATGCTCAATTAATTTTAAGGAGGATAGGTACGGTCGCATGTTAATTATTGAATAAATTATTTTATATTTCCTGCCTTAGGTAGAACGTGCGCAGGAAACGTGCTTAACGTACTTTCTCTCTGTAATAAGTATATTTATTCGTGCAATTCTTTATTACTAATTGATTAAGAAGCAGTGTCACATCATGTAGGATTTATAGGGAATGGAAATGACAGAGCATTCTCCCGGTTATTTTATCATGTCGTAAATACTTGTGCAGTTATATCTGATTATGAGCTTGAATTTCTTTTGATCTTCACCTTTTCACGTTGCAATGTTGGACAGTCGTAATTAAATATAACAAATCTGCGTTGATATTAGCTACTATTGAATATCCATTTAAAAAATAAGCAGAACGAGAAATGACGTATGATTATTCGAATTGACTTGGAAAAGAGAATTCTTACAAAGTTATTATTGAAATTGGAAAAAAACTCTTTAGAGATTCCTGGAAAATCCATAGCGCCTTTAAATTGTTGGCTTACATAAATCATTGCTTGCAATGCTGCCATCGGTGGTGTTGCGCAAGTGCTGCCTAAGTATCTTAAAGTCCAATTTGCGAGTAAACCTTCTTCTCGCACGCGAACTTTTGACTTCATTTAAGTTGTTTCATTTTCACTACAACCAAGTTGTTCCTTGAAATTTGCTCCGAATGCTCTGCCGTTCGCTACCGTGTAGCCCTCAACTTTGCCGTGCATTTGAGGCGAAATCTACGCACGCTTCTGTAATTTCGTAAATTGATGTTTTCGATACCCGAACTCCGAATAAACCGGGATAACTTAGTAATCAAATCCAGCAATAATGAAATATAAATTGCAGATCATCGACAGTAAAATTTTTATTCACGAAATTTTACTCCGCTGTTTACCTTAAAGTTTTGAAATATACCTAGTAGTTAAAAAGGGAAGAATTTTTGCGCTGTTACATTTGATTGTTTTTAAGATACGCTGCTTTTCGGAATTTATGATCAAATACGCAGACTTTACGTGGCATGTAAAATTCAGGAGCATAAAACGTAATGTTTACGCAATAAATTACTATACATGGCGAAGTATAATAAAACAGTATACAAATAACACGAACTTTAATTTACGTATGTCCTAATCTAAATTATGAACATAAAATTTCATACATAAAATTTCATCCCGTTGCCAATGTTATATTCTTCGTCGAATTTCCTTGAAAAACATTATTACATGCAATAAATATTTATTATCTAATATTTATTCTTTATTATCAACGGTGGGCAGTGCGGAATGAAGGAAGCGAAGAGAAGAGAAGAAATAATAATAAGAAAATATTGTAAAAGGCATAAGAATCCTTCTGTATCCTGAAAAGAGCAGGGAATGAAGTTATTATCATTGATTTAAAAGCTAATCTTTATTCTTCTTTTTAATTATTTACATTTTTAAATATTTTAAAGGTTTTATTTTAAAGGTGGCCTTTTTTAAAATATCTAATATTAACATCGATCTGGAATTAAGCGTTTTTGGCAAAAAATAAATTTATCATAATATATTATCGGGCGAAGCATTTATACAAAAAAAAAAACAAGCACGCTGTAAATAAAAAATTAACTCAAACTAAAAAAATAAGTATTTTGAGCGGTGGTTCCGCATTGATTTGAGGTGTTTCTTTCCGAGCATGGAGGATAAAACTCGTTCTCTGTCTGCGCGTCGAGCGGTCAAACCGATCCAAAGACATGATATCTTTAATAGTAGTTGGAGGAGCATGCCGACGTATAACGTGAGAAACGAGCGGCTGCAAAAAGAGCGAGTACCCCACTGTAATCCCCGCCAACGTCACTGTCGCGCGTCTACGTTCAATAACTTGCTCCATTATCTCTTGTAATACTCGCAACACTAATGTGTAACGTTCAATCGTTCTAATCGCTTAAAAATTCGAAGTGAGGAGGAGAATTTTTACTATTTTATCCGCTGAGTTATTAGACCGCAGGAACTGCGTCCTGTAATCTGCATTTATTGTAGACAAGTCTTTACGCGTAAAACGACTTGCGGATTTATCAAGCGGAATGTTGCGACGGCAATTTCTGGAAGATAAATTACGTCTGCATACGCTCCGTGAATTTCTACTTGCGATGCCGCCTCGCTACAAGATTTCGCGGTCTGCCTACATGTATTCGCAATGTCGAAGCTTGCTTCCGATGCGCGAACAAACACATCTCGTCGGTTACATAAATCAGTTGTACCACGTTAATTGGCACGTGTTTGATTAACATCCAGCTTAGTAAAAAATGTACCACAGTGTAAACTGGTTGGATGAATCCTTTACGCTTCTGACGCAATTATGTACATCCTATTAAGATTAAATTCGTTAATTTCGAATTTTATTTCTTTAAATTAATATTTTTTATTTATTAGCACATTTCTAACACACACGGCCGAGAAATATTTTTTATTTCTTTGGTTGTGAGATTGTATTTTTAGTTCGTTTATAGCAAACAATACTATTAATTTGATATTAGCGTTTTTTCTCTCTCTCTCTTTTTCTCTGATATAATTAAAATATATAATTTTAATTAAAGTTGTAACAATTATAATTATGAAATATCTTTGTCACACGTACATGTTTTTATACAAATCTATTATCTTTTACACAGAATTTATTTTACCCAGAATTTTGCACAGAAATTATTTTAATTTTACATTTGCTAATATAATTATCAATGAGACTGTTGATAAAATCACATTTTAACGTAAATGCGACGAATTGAACCGTGTTGGAGTATTTTCATCTTGATCCAGATTAGAGCTCGTTCGACAAAATGAATGCATCTGTTTATCCGTTTCTTAAATTACTTTGGCCCGATCGTTTGCAGAATTTATAGCGAATCGCCGACGGTCGGGATGCGAATCGATTCGGGCGCGAATCTTGTTCTAAACTGCGACATAAACGAGATCTCGCATTTTCCTTTGCTCTCAAATGATCTCAATGAACTATCAAGAGATAGCTGAAAAAGAAAATTTCTTTGATCACGTTGAATAAAACAAAAAAATAAAGTAAGGCATGAAAAGCGATAACAAGTGTATCTTATTGCACAAAGTAAGCATTCGGTTGTTTACCTCGCTAAAATGTGATTAGAAAATTAATACTTTTTTTAGTAAAATCCAATCTTGGATATTATAATTAAAAAAAATAACATTTCGCAGCAGTCGTAAAATGTGGATGCTACGTAGATCGGTAATTTCATGTAAGAACAATAGATATCGGCGTTAAGAAAATATTACTGAATAATATAATCCAGATTTAAGCAGAACGAATGCGAGTTAATTTTTGTTCATTCCGGACGTGGCGGATTCCGAAATAATGCGACAGTCGGCGACGTCTAATTTCCCGGCTCCGCGTATGTGAGATTGTGTACGGGATTACTGTCCGCTCGTAAAACACCACGAGATTTCCTGTGATCCGTTCCTGCCACCGTATAACAACTAACGGGAGAGACACAGTAAAAGCCTACCGTTACCTTGAGCTTCCTTGAGCTCGATCTCGCTCTTCCGCATCAATTTTCGTCGTCACATGACTCACAACTTTGAAATGGTAAAATTATCAAATAATTTTACTTATCGTTTTTAAACCGAGAATCTTTAAAAGTATAATTTATTTTTATTATACACTGAGAGAAAAATACAGTTACTTTTGAATCCAACCATAATTTTATAATATTTCTAACCATAAATATGATTAACTATATGCATCATTATGCTAACCACCATTATCATTAGAAATACTATAAAATTGTGGATGGGTTCAAAAGTAACTATATTTGTCTTTCAGTGCAGCTTTAAAAAAATTGTTAACAGTCTGTCGCATCCGTAACGTATGAATGTCTCAGTTCGTTAAGAATTAAGCTGAATAAAGTTGTATAAAGCAAGCAAGACTATTTAAGTGTCGAATACACGCATCGTATATGCGCAATAGTAATTCAGGATTACAATATGCTCACGTAACGTCGCGTCCTTTATTCCGATCTTGCAAGATCTTTCGGGACGTTCGATTCTCAACGTAAAGCGCATAGTCATTCAGGACGAGAGTTGACAGCGCGGCTTTTATATTATTGTCACTGGACGTAACCCCGTGTCGGGTATTGCGTGAACCGGCGCGGCGGGCCCGGACGATTAAGCAATAAACTATTTTATCTTCGATCTGCGCAGCGCGCCGGATAAGGATTCCGCACAAACAGTCCGCCGGCATCAGCTGACGGACGATGGTCCACCTTGGCGGACGATGGTCCGTGGAGGACGGGTTCGCCGCGCCGCGCCGCACCGCGCCACGCCGGGGCCGTGACGCGCTCAGGCCCGGCTCTCTCGGTTTCCCAGCGCCGGGCGATTGCACGCAACCGGGATCCTACGCCAGGCCCCGGGTTCGATCGCTTAGTGTAATCCAGTCGGTAAAGTATAAGTGGTTCACCTTGATAGGGCCTCCTCTACCTCGGGGCGCTCCACCTCCCCTACCCTCCCCGGCCCCTCTGAGATCCCAACGTTGCTACCTTCTTCCATCGGGTCCTCTTCCCCCAACCTCCGGCCATCACCTTCCTTCTCCCCTGTCCCTCATTCTCCGGCTCTTCCTCTCGTGTCCTTCTCGCACCCGGAGGGCCCCGGCAGGGCTATGCGTTTCCTCCTTGTGACCCGAGGGCACCACGGGCTGGCCCGCCCATTTGTAGCGCCCATGTCTGCGACCAGCCGCCCGCGGAGCGATACATGCCTCGCGTGTGTGCGTGCATATGGGAATATGTGTGCCGGTTAGGTCGCACCGTTGAATAAATCCTCGAAATTTCGATCCCACATCGGCGTTCCGACAAATTTAAGTTCGATTAATTTGCTCAGATGATAGAAAACTGTTTGAATTACCGTTAGAAGTGAGAGCAAATAGCACCGTTGAATTTTTCAAGTTCGAAATTGCAGACTTTAAAATATTTTGAATTAGCGACGTTATTCTGAAGTTCCTGGATTTTGACTCCTCGAGCTTCGAAAATAAGACTTTTAAATTCTCCATTCTTTATCTTGAGATCTTGAGCTTTACTATCACAAGTTGCTCAAACTTGTCACTTTTTCAAACCTTAAAATCGATTCTAAAGTCCTTGAGTCTTCACGAATCTATCTCTTTTAGACTCTTCAAATCTTAGAATCTCGAAGAGTTGTTAAAATTTTTAAGATTCTTCGAATTTTTTACGCTGTTATGTTCTCGGATACATTTCTTCGCTGTCGTCAAAATTTTGCACCAATTGAGTAACAATGAAATAATTTCACAAGATTCGTAATCAATTTCGGCACTCTACCCAGACATCTTCGTCCTTCTACCATTACAGAGATGACCAACCGACATGTACATACGCACGGCAGACCAGTGTGCGTAAACGTGCGTTATAAATGCGCGTTCATACGTGCCGCCGTAACTTTCTCGTGCTGATGCAGCCGACAAGAGAAAGAGAATGAGAGAGAAAAGGAGAGAAAGCGAAAGGGGCAGAACGAAAGGAGCGTAGGGCAGAGAGAGACGAAGGATGCAAAATGTCGTGCGCACACGCCCTGCCGTAATTGCAGTTTGCGTTTCTCACGCGAGGATCTTCGACGTGATCTTCGGCTTCGTACGAAGCTGCCGCTGTAGGAGAAGACGATAATTCCCGACGCGCGATAAAACCATTCGATTTATGTCGCGCGATTGAGAGACGACGATCCCGACGGATTCTGGCAAAGGACAAATTTAACCTTTTTTTATAATAACGTCAAAATAAATATATAAGCGGCATCCCCTCTAATGATAATTATAGAACTAATATTCGATTGTACAAGTGTAGTAAAATTAAGATCGAAATTAATGTTAAAATTTTATACCGTACCAATTAATATTACATTCATATTCGACTTAAATAAATAACTGATATTCCTTTCGGCGATGTTGCTTCAGCAGGTATTTCAATTCTCGTGTGAATCGCGATATCGAATCGATGATAAATTATCGCGGCAAATAATCGTCTATATTGGTCAATACTCAATACTAATTAGGCGTAAATTACGCGAATGTTCATGTTGAAGTGTGTCATTCACATATATAGTCTGAAAGATAAACTCACATTAATCAAGCAAACGATTCAAAATTCAAACTTCTGAAGATAGACGAGAGAGATGAATATATTAATTAAAGTTAAATTAAAATTTTTTATTATCTTCGAGTAATTTCTTTTGATTGGATCAATTAAAATATTTATAATTTATATACATATTTTCTTCATTATACACACATAAAATATATACAAAACAAATTGCTATTTTAATGCTGACTTGATTACGTCTATATATTGCTCGACGTGTACGATTAATCACTCTAACGCAAATGCAGAAAGTTAAGGGGTAGCGAATACTCGCGGAATTGCATTGCATGCATTAACTAATCCACTTTTGATGATATACCTACATTTAAGCAGAAACTTACTCGTGCAAAGAGCTTTCTTTAGACGATTCACCCAGCATGACGATCAAGGATGAATCGTATAATTTCGCATTAAGCGAATCGTAATGTATCGTCACGAGAACAAAGCAAACCTTACACTTGTAACTGTGACAACAAACCAGTTACGCTCTAAAGACGTTTGCTCGTTATCCATGGTTTCCGCGGAAAGTAGAGGCTATCAAAGATTCGTCACGTTGCGCTAGTCGCGAGAACGACACCGCGAAAGACACCGGAATCGTGGCCGTTGATCAGTTCAGCGAAAGGAACACGCCGATCAGTTTTGACGAGTCCGCTTGACAATGCCGGGGGAAAAAAATGGAAAAATAAGGAGACAGATTGCGTGTACGTGCGCGGAAGCGAGAGAGATCGATCTCGCTATTATAAAAGTTTTAATCGCCTCGCCGGTCATTGACAAAAAGCGTTTCCGCCGTCTCTTCTCTCTCGAGTAGCCGAGGCGGTATGCCCGATGGCGGACGTGCGGGGTTACCGCCAGGTTGATAGGTAGGTAAGTAACGCCTGGTTTGAGCCCACCGCTAGAGATTAATGGACGCGTTTTTCGCAACGGAAATAAAACGCCGGCCTCGCAGGGACGTCAATCCGTCCATCGGCCGCGACTGATCCCGAGATCGAGCGTGTCGCCGATTGTGCGCGTCGGAATTTCGTCCATTATAGTCAGTCATCCGCTGCTTGGTTTGTCGAACTGACTTGATTGCGCTAAGTAAAATAGAGCTGACTGAAACAGATGATTAACTCGCGAAATTGGGAATGCCCGAAAAAGAGACGAGGCGAGCTGCCTCGCTCAGAATTCTAATATTGATTCGCAGAGATTCATGGGGGAAATCTTTTTTCAAAAAAAAAGTTGATTATTTCTGGACTTCTTTTAATTCTTGAATTTAGCTTCTTCGAAACTTACGTAATCCTTAATAATGCACTTCCATATATTACAGTATACTTCTCTTGGCAGAAGTTTAAATTATTAAATTTAATTTAAACTTTTTCAATTTTATCAAATAATACAATTGAGATTAAATCTTTCTACATAATCTTTCTAAATTCATTACAAGGCCTTATTGCATTGCACTCCCGATATGTTCCATTTTACTATTAGAAACGCCCTTACACGCAGTCTTAGATCCACTTGTTGACGACAAACAACTCGTACATCTGAACATAATGCTGATTCGACCGCTGTTGGGTAGAGATCGTGTAGGTGGTGAAGAAAGATGCGGCGGAGGCGGTAGAAAGGCGGCAAACGGAGTACTAAACTATGCTCGAACTAATTATCGAAGTTCTGGAACGGGTAACAGTAAAACCATTATACAAACGATATTTACCGAGTCGGACCATCCGTCGTTCTGACCTTACTTCCCTTCTCCCTTTTCTCATGTTTCTTCACACGAATCCGCGACTGACGTGACTCTTTTTGCATGACGGCAAACGACGCGAAAGCACGACGATAAAGAAATAATTGGTCCCCGCGGGAACATAGTGTGGAACGAGAATATAAATTGATTTCGATTGCATCACGTCGCTAAATTCTCGCGGAAGGAAGTTCGTTTCGAAAAAGTGTAATGTTTTGTTACTAAAAAATGAGATGGCGTAAAAAAATGATTGAAAATTTGTCACGAGCAACGAAAATTCATACATAAACTTAACAGTCTTTAATTAAATATTGCTATAATTATATATATTTTTGTATTAACATCAATTTGTATAATTTAACATAACACAAATAATTCAATGCTTAGTTTTATTGATTCTTGATATTACATTATATTATTACAATAACTAAAAAAATACTTCTTGTTCATTTAAAGCACTCATTTCATCCACAATTTTGAAAGAATCGACAGTGAAAAATGTAAAATTTCCTTTTTATCACGAAGAAAGCTTGATAGCTTGGAAGCAACGTTTGCCGATGGATTAGCGGCGTGTTTTATCCTTAGGAAGCGAGTTAACTCGAAACGAAATGTCGCTCATTGGATTGAATTATTTCATGCCATCGTTGTCGTCTTCTCGAATGGACGTATCGAAGCCACCGATGGCAGCAAAGGAGAATGATGATGAGGAAGAGAAGGAGAGAGCAAGAGGACGAGAAATAAAAGAAGGACCATTCGACGGTTTATACCTCCGGCTACTGCATACGCATTTATTATAATCCACGAAATCCCGAGGAGAAGATTCTGCGAGTTACCCTCCGCACTGCGGACAGGATTGAAGCGGCTGATAGAGAAGCGGGAGAGGGAGGGAGGGGGAG
>VBVQ01002591.1:9720-23954 GCA_011636635.1 Tetramorium simillimum
TCCTCTCTTAATCGCATTAGGGTGATACGTTTCCCCCCCGGGGGGGAAACGTATCACCCTAATGCGATTAAGAGAGGAGGACGGTGAGTAATGCCCGCTGGAGTCGCGGTACATTACTCGGACGGATGAAAGCTCGGAAACTTTACCCGGCGCCAGCAACAAATAATTAATCATTAGAGCGATTAGTATCCATCGGAATGACTTCTTTTCGGAGCCGTTCTCTTTAATAGAATAGAACTTGGCCGAGTAAATTTCCAACTACGGCCACTTTGGCGTGAAATACACGCGTTCCGTGTCCGCTCCCTTTCCCTTCGGGGGCGGAATTCGAGTTAATAAATCACGCGGCGGGCACCACGCCGCGAACACATTTTCTCCAGATGTCATTCAGATCGATAATCCACTCTCCGGCGTCACGTCAATTCTCTCTTCCCTTAGGAGGAAGTTCATCCGTCCGCGACGGGAGAGAGGACTTATCGTTAACCTCGATCCTCTCTCATCGTAGCCGCGATGTTTAATGCCCACTCCCACTCGTCTAACTGTACCACTAGGTCGGCCAGGTGCCATCAACGATCGATTAAATGGTTATCGATTAGGGAACTTTTGACGTTAGAGCCGTGACACAAGGAGCACGAGATAAGAACGTGTGAGACATAGCAGAATAAGAATAAGAGCAAACTATAAACGAAGAACAAATAAGTAAGAATCCGGTCTATAATGGGAAGGTATCCATATATATATACACAAAGCGGTTATTGAGACACAGAAATCTATTTATAACATTCGTCTTCTATATCTTTCTAGCCGCATAAGGATTCTTACAAACCTTACTTATCGTTTTTACCTTGATATATTTTATTCATTCCGTAACTTTTACATTCATTATTCACTTGATCTTTAAATTTGTATTTCTGATTACTTCCTATGTCCTGGTATTTGGATTTTTTTCGACGATTTAATCCGAAGGAACCTAACGGAACCCGACTGGTGTTACATCACAATGTCAGTTACATTGATTCGGTGGCAGGACACGTTCGTGCGAGGCGAGCGTTCGGCCGACCAACTCTGTAACGGTGTTACATCGATCGTATCGTCGTTATACCGAAAACGCGCATCGTTAACATCGTCGGTTAAAGAGCGAAGCGCGTAAGGCCGAGTAAGAGTAGTCAAACTGGTTTGCTATAAATCGTCTCTCGATTACAGGAGTCGCGTCGGCGTCGATTAAATCAGTATTAAACTGCCCGATCTGTCATCTGCGAGCTAATAATCCGCGTGGCGCCGCGATGAAAGATTTTTCACGACGATCGTTGCTTTGCTCCGAGGGGGGTCGAAAGTCTCCGTAAACGAATTTTTCCGGATTACGGGTCGAAAAAAATAATTTCAACACGAAAGAATTTTGAAAGATGATACCCAAGTTTGTAACACATTGTTTCGTGCCTGTAAGGCTAACTTTCTTTTGTTTTCTCGACGCACAAAAGAAATATTCCTACTCCACGCCGCATGTTATCCCCATGCGAGCAATCTGAGAATTAACGAACGACATCGTGCGATCTCGCTTCCTCCGACATTTCGGAAAGAACCATTTATTAAGAGCGGCGGGAATTCAGGATCTCGGGTTTTATTTACCCCAATTCGCTTAGGCCGCATTTAGGATCTCCTCTATCACCGCGGGTGGTATACAGTGGCGAATGATGATGATGATGATGATGATGACGACGGTGAAGAGGACAAGGACGAGGGAGCTGGCCTCCATCCCACCCTCATCTTTACCACAAAACGCCTGGGTGTGTGAATCCGCCTCGTATCGGGCTGAGGCAAAACGGACGGCGGTGATTGAAGAGAAACGGCAGCTGCGCGCGAGCACGGTGCCGAAATCGACGAACTCCCAAATACCGCGCCGCGATAACTTGTTTCGCGGCTTTTCCACGAAAGTGGAGCGGAGCGCGAAGGCGATTACCCCGGAAACTTCTGCCGGCGAGCTCGCGATATCGGCGCGACGAACGCGTATTAATTCTCGTCGATTGCATTGCGCTCGTTTGTGGTCCCCGAAGCGGGATTAATCCTCTGACGCAGGTTGGGGAACAGAAAAAGAGAGAGAGAGAGGGGGGAGGGGGGAGAAGTCTGTGCTTTTGGAACTTACCAGAGCTTTTCTCAGATATTATTGAAGCAAAAACTTTTAATCATTTAACTTTCAAACCAAGCGCTTAAAAGGGATTCTATGCATGTGAAAATCCTCAAAGCGGGGAAGACCGAGATGGGGTTCGTTTCTTCGCCCTCGTGTCGGCGGGATGGAAAAGCGACAGCGAGGGCGGTAATCCAGTGGGGTTCCCCATCGCCGGGCAGCCGAAAGAATCGCGACGCGTCTCCGAGGGGCCGAGAGATCGAGGGGCCCTACGCGCGCCCTTCGATGATTCTCGTTTCCACTCGTTTCATTGTCCGGGGCGGCATATGGCGTTCGCTTTGTCCAAGAGAGAAAGCTCCTCCGCTTCCCAAGCCTCGATGAAACGATAATGAAAATCGATTCCGAGGCAAACCATGCAAACGCGAGTGCATAGCGCGAGTTTAAAATTTAAACCCTGCTACGCCTCTGGCCCCGAAATTTAATCTAATTTTAGTAACATCTCTCTCTGTCTATTCCGGAATGTAAACCATTTAACAATAGCATTACATTTCGCATTAATCCTTCGTTCTTTCATGGTTCTGCCATCGTTCAAGTGACTGATGATTCTATACTTTTACGTTTTTCAAAACGGATGAAGATATTTATTTCTAAAATCTTGAAAAGCGAAACGAAAGAGGTTAAAAAAAAAAGAGGACAAAAAGGTGATTTATTGACGTGCTATAAATGTGACAGACATGTTTTCAGAATGAAATGTAAATGGCCGAACTTTAAATGGTTAAACCATCGACGAACATTTACGGTTTTTAAAATACTCCAATTTTTTTGCCTTTTAGTTTTAAAACGGACAAAAGCGAGCCCGAGGGAGCCAGGTATCAGATACTTCCCGAACGTCTTCTTTTTTTTATTAAGGTCAGAAAAGTTGTCCGAACGGAATGAGTTTTCTACGTCGAACCATTCTCAAGAGCCCGATTTCACGGGCAGGGGGAAAAACGTACGATTTAGAAGTTTCACGGAGGAGAGAAGTTCTCGAGAGCGAGCGAGTGGGTAGCGCGCGAGCGGCGGCGAGCGGGCAGGCTTTTGCGCGCGCAGGCTTTCCAACGCGATATTTCTGGTGATAACTATGCCAGGGACTGCCGGGTAAAGTAGCCACTATAATACGGCTCGGTTCGGAGTAAAAGTACATGGGTAACCTCGTAAGCGGGTTCACCGTGTCGCTTTCACTCCCCGTGTGCCATGCCGCAATATTATCCGCCGCTCGAGGACCAAGCGCGCCCAGCGTGCGCAATCCACGCTCCGTAGATCGTAGACGAGGCGGTCTAGCTGTGCGCGAGATCGATTAAAAAAAAACGCGGACATTGTTCGCGGGATCGGACGCGGATTTTGGGCGCGGTAAAAAGAAAAAGGGCGCGAGAACGGCACTTTAAAGCCGACATGCCGTTCGGCTTTGAGTCGGAATATTAAAAATAGTTTACGCGCCGATAAATAAACCCAAATATGCATTGAATTTTGCTGAAATTATTTTTAAATCTGTGCAAAGGTTAACGAATGTAAATCGGAATGTGTTTTAAAATTCACAGCCTCCGCAAAACGAAACGAACAAAGGTGATAATAAACGTGTTGTAACATTATGCAAGACGGCACGTTCGAGAACTGAACTTTAGCCGTCATGCAGCTTCTCTCGATAGTCCTGTTTCTTTTTGCTCATATAGAATGAGCACACTGAGAAATCAAATAATCACGACAAAAATAACGTCTATAAAACTGGCGCAGCCATTTCAGCACAATCAAATAAAATTTGTGTAGAAATTTGTTGCTAATTCGTTGCTCTATTGCAGATTTTGTTGCTGCAGCCATTTCGGAAAAACCGATGGCTGTGCTAACTTTACACTTTAGCTAGCACAGCCATCGGTTTTTCCGAAATGGCTGCAGCAACGAAATCTGCAATAGAGCAACAAATTAGCAACAAATTTCTACACAAATTTTATTTGATTGTGCTGAAGTAGCTGTGCCGGCTTTATAAACGTACAAAAATATATCAACGTACGATACAAAATTCAGTGTCGGATAAAAAATGACTTCCATCGGAGTCGTAGATAACGAAAATACATAAATTCCCTGGAGAAATTATTTATTAGGATACACATTAGATAAATCACTCAAGCGTTGCATTACGTTTATTAATCAAAAACATAAATCGCAAGAGACCAAAGCGTGTACAGCGCGGCACAGTTAGGAGCCGCTATGATCAACGGCGTGTAAACGGCGCTCGTTCCCGAAGCTCTTTTCGCGCTAGCAGAAAAGTTTCGGAGATAACGAGCGGCGAAACGACTTCGTTACGAGTGCATTGTGTGCGGCGCGTATACGGGCGCATTGAAATTGCGCCCACACATGCACGGCCGGCCGATCGAACGCGCGCATAACGAAAGGCGCGCGCGTGGTTTCCGCGTGGTTGCGTTCTCTCCTCACCGGTAAGAATGGAAGCCGGGAGGTGCAGCGCAGCGAGGAAAAAGCGGAAGAGGTGGGCGGAAAGAGAGAAGGAAATAGACTGTCGACCCAATCCATTAATCGCGGGGAGAAAATCGGCGGCGGCGTCCGAATGGGACGAAAATCGCATTAATCACAATAATTATCATTATACCGCGCGACTCGGCGGGTCAATATTGTCGCCGGGCGATTGATGATGACGTTCCATTACCGCCGCTAACTGGACACGCATAGGGTATAGTTACCGCATTAACGTAAAATATTGATTCATAAATCACGAGATCGCCCGGCGGTGATGAGCGCGTGGTGAATAATTTGTTTATGCCCCGCGCCGCGCCGCGCGTACGGTTGACACGTTCGCCTCGCGGACACTTAGGCTTCGCTCTTAAGAGCATCCACTCGAGACCCGCATAAACACGCGAAAGTAACGCGAGATCTTCTGGAGCGTACCGTTTCTCTCGCGAGTGTACGATCGTGACGTCGGATTCTCGGGACAAGTACATGTGGCGCCGTAAAATGCTCCATATTAATGTAAAAATGTGGGCCACATACGTGCACTCTTCTTACGGAACATATGCTTATGTTTTTTTTTTGTTTAAGCGGGGAATAAAAATGAGAGGCTATAAATATTATTTAGTGTGAATAATGTTGAATGCGTTGGCCATTAAATGTAGTACAATTTTGGAATTGTATAAAATATCTTGAAGAATTAAGCGAGAGAAATTTATATTTGTTACTTGCTCGTAGCTTTCGTTTCGTTTCGCGCTCTGCTTCGGAGAGAAGATTCGTCCGCGATAACGCCGACGTTAAATAAATGAGAGTTTGAGCGATTCGATATGTCAACCTTGACCTACGGCCACGTTGATACGCGTAGAAAACAGCACCGCATTTTAAACGAGATTGCGTTGCGTTGCGTTACGAAGCTTTTTTTTTTTTTTACGCGAGTCTGCGTCTCTTCCTTCTCCACCACCTCGTTTTCGTGAAGGTGCGATACAGTGCTCGTAAGGAGAACGGAAAGCAAAGCGGAGCATCGTGTTTATGTAGGTAGGTAGGTTGCACGACGAGGTCTCCAAGAGATCTCGCGTACTCGCCTCGATGATATATACGGAGCGTCCGTATAAAAAGTGCAAGAATTTGCAAACTGAATAAGAAGTTTATTCAAGATTCCAAATTAATTCATTCATTCGTCTCACGCTCGCTCGCTCGCTCGCTTACTCTCTTAATTAGAGTCGGCTTTAGGCCTGTAAAGTTGACATCCCGAAATGCGAATTTTTACAAAATTGACATGGCATTTAATTGTCTCAATTTGTCCACGTTTAACCATAATAATGATTTTTGTTCACCTTGCAAAAAAAGTAAAAATAAAAAATTTTATCATTAGCAACTTTATGTTTTTTCTTTTAATTATACATGGATTACGTTATATGGATGTCTCACATTTATCCACAATTGTCCATAAATTATTTTTGATGTAATGTAATGTTTTAAATGTAGACAAATGTGAACAATGAAATATCAATTTTGTAAAAATTCGCATTTCAAGATGTCTCCACAGACCTTTTGACTTTAGATAACGAATCATCGATATGATTCTTCGCTTCTCTCCTTCGTTTTGACGAACGTTTAATTTGAGGCTCAATTTCGAAAACATTAAATCTTAAATCCGCAAGTCGCAACAGCGTCTCGAAATAAATATTCATCGCACGAAATTCTCGGACAAGAAACGTCGTCCAAACGTCTTTTAACACCCTGTATACCTACGCAACCAAAGGCGGCGGGCGTGTTTCGCGAATCTGTTTTGCGGATTCTGTGCCTCGGCGTTGGTGTTGGTGCACGCACGCGCGTGTTCGCGTGCTCGTGGCCGCGCGGTGCGACACCCGAGATGATGACGACGGTACCAGGGCGCTTCACGGGGACACGACGGGGTTACGCTCCCACTTACGACATAACCGGCGCGGTTAGCCTAGATCACAAACACACGCCTTCTCTCCTCGCGTCGGGAAGTTATAACATTGTGGCACGAACCGAAACGCGCGGCGATGTATCTGATTTGCCGGGCACGGGTGACGTCAAGGCGTCATTGTGCGTCATTTTGATATTTGGCGGTCAAGTCTAGGAGAGGCGCAGAGACCGCAAAGAGGAGAGACGAGCATGAGTCTAGCTATAAAAAGAAAATTAGGGTAATTTAGGTCATTTGATAATTCGAGTAATTGAATAGATTTCGAGGCGAAATCAGGCGGAGGGACTTGAGTTTATCGTTTAACATAAAGGCGAAGTCACGTCGGAGCTCCTATTACTAGGATTTATGACTGCAGCGAGCGCCTGGTCGATTTAGCATAGAAGTCGGCCAGACATCAATCGCCGCTGACTCCAGCTCGCGGTTTCCAATATGTCCACCTCGCGTGGGAGGGCACTTTGCTCCTCGGCCGTGCGTTCGTGTGCAGCCACGGTCTCTGTTGTGTTAACGTGACCTCGCCGTTGTCGCGTGGTTGAATAGGTCCGTCAATGGCTCGCTTCATTGAATTAAATAGGCCACTCGCGTGCACGTGCGTAATTATTCCTGTGTGAGAAAATTATTAGAGTCCGAGATCCTTCTCTCGCGGCGGCGCGGCGCGAGAGAAGAAGACCCGCTTTTGTCGCTCGCGCTCGCGCGACGCCGCGCCGCTCTGCCCAAGATTGATTATATTCAATAAATGCGCCATTAATATCCGTCCCTCGTACGTAATATTATGTTGAATTATTTGTGATGGATTACGTTTAATGTGAGGAACGCGTAACGCGTCGCTCGCGAGCGCACTCTCCGGGGAGAATCGGTGAATGCCCGTTTCATTAGTCGCCGATTTATCGCGGATACTCGGTAAACGATTACAGATTGGAAGCACCGGTTTTTCGCTCGTCATAGGGTGCAGGTACTTTTACGCGCGCTCCGAATTGCAAGTAGAACGTACTTGCGACTTGGAGCCGCGATAAGTGGACCGAGACGAAGTCCCGTCTCGTCACAACGAGCCTTTTGTGCTGCACACGCGCGTCGGCTACCATCGCGCGAGAGTTCTCGAAGTTAATCGCTCGCGGTCGCAAGGATACCGACTTCTCAGACTCCCCGGGAACGAAGAGGGCGCGTCGACTACCATCGCGCGATAATCTCCCAGCGTTTCAGATTTCGTCAAAAACACACATCTGCAGACAAGTCTGATTATTTTATGGGAAGATGTAAAATGTTAAAAAAAATAGGCTGTTAGCAGTCAACTAAACGCACGCAATGTAGACAGTTTTCCTAAGGTTTCCATCAAGTATTTGTACATTATGTAAATGAGACGTAAGAGAGTTTGTATTAAAACTGAAGTTATCTCCGTCCTCTAATGGAAGATTACAGTTGCTGTAACGCTTATTAATGGCCCCTCGACTTCGACTTCGGCCGACGATGCTCGGTTACTATTACGTTAACAACTAGTTTCGTAATGAAGCACCGAGGTTAAGCGAGATATCTTTGGGAAAGCGGCTGGCGTATAGAACTTTCGGCTGTATATTTGTAAATGTACGCTCCAGGGCCAGGTTGAAAAATAAATTCACGTCTCTCTCTCCGGCGCGGCCGAGAGAGGCCGGGTATATCGTTTGAATGGATTCATTTCGCCATCGTCCCTGCCCCCCAAATTATCGCTTTCCATACAAAGGACGGACGCGCGGTATCTCCCGCGCGTTATTTAAACTCAAATAAATCATCTCTAAAGCTAAGATCGCGCCGGAGTGCCAAAGGACGTCGACGGCTAATCCCGCGCGCGCGCGCGGCGTTCAACACACACGGCGGCCGAGAAATATCAAAAGTTTCGAAAGAGCGAAAGGACCCGAAGCTGTCGGGCGAAGTGGTGAAATCCGAGTGTACTTACGCGAAGGTGACCCAAAAGTGAAACCGTTTGTACGTCTTGCCCATCGCGAGGTGAAGAGAGAGAGAAAAAAAAAGTATTATTTTTACACGTTAGAGGCTCGTTTAACAGCGATTAACGTCACTAATTCTGTGCCCGTCCTCGATACGCGTATCTCTCTCTCTCTCTCTCTCTCTGAATATCGATCGATCGTGATCCGCAATCGCTCGCGGATCGACGCGGCTGATTCCGAGCCTCGATCCCGAGTGTAATCGAGGATTCGAACGCGAATAAAGCGGAGCAGGCCTCCGCTGCCTCTCCGTTGGCTCTCGCGCGACCTCCCGATTTCCCGCATCTCGGAAATCGACCGGCGGTGATCGAGTTTCGCGCACTCGCGTATATACACATATTGGAAGCCGGCGTTGAATCGAGCAAACATTCTAATTTCGCCTAGTTCGCTCGCTCGGCTGGTTAGTTACGGTCGCCTACTTGCGTTGGAACGGCAATGGCGATTAACCCAAACCATGTCGGCGATATAGGATTACACCCGTTGGCACATTGACTTTCTAAGCGCGCTCGTCCGAATCCGATCTAACGCCGTTTCACATCGCGCGCGGAGGAGATAGATTGTGCCAATAGGTCGCGTTCGCAGCCTCGAAAACGCCGATATGCAGATCGGAGGCCGGCCGTAGGCGCGAATATAATATACGACGTCGCGAACCCGCCGACTAATATCTTAGGAATCTCCCGCGATCAACCTCAAGCTAGTTTTTAGCAGAGGCTGTATCCGGAGTTGCGAGATGAATGGAACCTCGCTCTCGAGAATTCAAGTCGATCGAAAACGTAAAGTTCTGCCGCAATTTGAGAAATCGCTAAAGCGCCGACTACCTCTCTCTAACGAAACGCGACGCTTCGCGCGCGCGGCGTAATGATGTAACGAGGTTACAGGACAGGAAGTCGCTTATCTTTCGGCAGGGGGGAACCGACAAAAAAAAAAGCGGACGCTCTCGATACGGCTTCACAGTGGAAGTAACCGGCGTCGAAAAGCTCAAGGCGTTGAGTACCTCTCGCTAGAAATAAGACGCCGTATCGCCGTTTGTTCACACACAGCGGGTTTCTAAAGAGACAGTTGCCGACGACGCCGGGCGTTAATCGCCAGTCCTTGACATATCGAAGTAGGAACCCGTATCAGAATGCACGCCTCCTCGAATATCGGGAAGCTCTGCTCGAGCGGCCGATCTCTCCGCGCTCGTCGAGGCAGAAGCGATTCTTCCTCCGCCTGATTTTTCCACCGCGTTTGTTATTCATAGAAATATTTGCAAGACGTGCCAGTAGAAATCATCAAGCTCGCGTGATGAAAACAATTTTCACGTCTTTAACGAATAAAGCATTTCTTATGAATATCTTATTATAACCATCGAATCACTGTACACAGTTTGTATCTTTATGATTTTATACATTATTGTTTTTTCTTATATAAGAGACGAGAGAGAAATAATAAATAATAAAAAATAGAATTAGTTGATTAATTACAGAACTGACAAAGTAATTTAAAATTCCCCTGAAGCTTTTTAATATAATGAAAAGAAGAGAAAAAAGATAAGCACAAAAATAATGTTTTCATTAGCTGACAATAGTTTAATAAAAAATAATCTTGCTACTTCAATAACAATGTTAATGAACAAATAATATTTTATCAAAACAAAAAGCATGACATTTTTGTTTCATTAATACTATTATTAAATTAATAAAATTAGACTGCTTTCAATTAGATTGCTGTTAGCTATAAATACATACTATAATTAATATATTCTTTTTCCGTGCATATAGCATTTCTACAGCTTATGTATTACAAAAGAATAAGTAACATATTTATAAAATAATAGTTTTCACTTCGATTTCAATTTAAAAAATTTTCGAAATAAGTTTCGAAATACTCGGTCGACTTCACGACCATACGTTATCGTAAATTAAAATTCTACGCCTGTCGTTACATTAAGCAACTCAGATTCAGTGTTTGAGGCAATTGAGGGTTACGCGTTAGGACTTCCGGGACTCGTGTGAAGGGAGAAAGTGAAGACACCCGCGTGCTGGACGGGACGGGAGGAGAAGGAGCAGAAGGTGACGGAACAAAGAAAAAACGGAACGAAGACACGGAGGAGTCGATTCGGTTTGACGATGGTGGCGCCGGACAGGGTGGAGAACGTGACCCGCGTATGTGACCGGATGAACAGTTTGGAGAAGGTGTAGAAGAGAGCGAGAGGGAAGCAGCAAGCAAGCAGCCAGCTAACCAACAGGCAAGCAAGCAAGTAAGCAAGCAAGCAAGCAAGCAGACAAGCGGGCAGGCAGGCGCGTGCCACTTAGCTCAGCGTGAAACGCGGTCACAGCCTCGGCACGTCCGACTCGGCGGTTTGTACTCGGCTTCTACCGAAACCGCAGTCCGTCGCGCTTCGAAGACCTTTTTTCGGCACTCACAAAAGCGAACGAGCTCGTCTTCTCCCGCGATCGAAGGCGATATTGCGTCTCTTTCCCGCGAGTAAGCGAGCGAAACGACTGGAATGAGTGTCTGACGAAACCTGGGTAAATATATCGTCTCTGAGCGAAAATGTATGGCATGGCTTTTGTCGTGACGAAAACAGCAGGAAGGAAGTACTGTGAGTACAGGTACACACGCGTAGGTATGCAGAACATAACTATACATGAGCCAAGTCGGTTTGGAAGGCGCTACTTCAATTCAAGAAGAAAGAAGTATTATTGTAAAGAATTTTCTATCGCCAAGGTGACATTTCCGAACTGTAAGATTCTGTCCTTTCGCTTGTTCACACAAACACACACGTTCCGCGTAATAAAATATGCATACCTATGTTCCTCTACCTCAATTATAAAGCAACGTCGATCGTTTGAAATTAATCATCCTTCCGTGCGAGAAATTATAGATGTTAGAATTCCAGCGATTAAGTGTGAAATATTAAATAGCTTAGGGGGATACCATTTATCGACGGTTCGACGTCGAAAAGGGAGATGTGCCTATCGCCGCCGCGGTGGAAGTCACGGGCGAACGGGAGAAGGTCTTTTACGCTGTTTTACGGGCCGGCGAGACGGCGGCTTGCCCCCGAAACCCTCATACCTCGATGCGCCGCCAGAGATATCTCCTTTTCCGCGGTTTTCTCTAATTGAACTAGTTTTCGAACTCACGGCTGGCTTTTCGAGACGCACACTCGCGACGACGCGATAACCTCCCGGACCGATCGGTCCTCTCCCTCCGTACCTCCATTTTCTCTAATTATGTTCGAAAGCGGTCTTTTAAGAAGCGGATCATGCCGCGCAAGTGTCACAACGCGAGCAACATCGATCCCGGCCTCGTCGCATCTCTATCCCTTTACGTAATTTTATTATTAGAAAAAGTCAGCGGGAGAGAGCATTTCTGCCCTCGTTTCGCTGTCATTTTCGACTCCAGCGATCTCTCATCCGAATGTGGAGTGTGTCCTTGCGAATCGGCGCGGCGTGATTTTTCGCGACGCGACGTCGAAGCGGCGAAAGTGTTCGCCGAAGTGAAAGCAGGGACCAAAGCGTCCGTCGCTCTAAGTAGAATACGGCGAAACAGGAACGCCGCCGCGACCACGAGCACCGACGACGGCGCGGGAATCGGCAAGAGCCTCGATAGGGGAGAGAGACATTGCGATTCCTCGCGAGCGTGTGGACTTACGTCGACGTAACGCGTCCGCATAACGTCTCTAACGCCGGGAATTACTTTCTCGCGGTTGATTCGACGCCCGCGGTGTCGTAACCAGGAATACAGAAATAACAATCCTGACACTTGATAGTATGGATACGTTTGATTGAAATGTAATCGACACTCGGGGAAAACACTGGTAATCTTCACGCTGCTTTAAACAAAATCTACCTTTTTCCCCTTTAATCTGTCAATTCAATACATTTTACACTGTAAACTCCTATGGGTTTTTTTACTAAAACAATGAGTTAAAATTAGCGACATATTGAGTAAGCTTACTCAATATGTTGTTAATTTAACTAATTTAACTTTCATGTCAAAATTTGACCTTCCTTTTAGTCAAAATTAATGAAATATTGGGTAGGAGCAGTGGCGACCTATGGAATAGTTAAAAATGACTCAAATTGAATATAATTTGATACTATGAGTTTAACAGTGTAGAAATACACACTAATCTCATTTTTATTTTAATTAAATTTTTTTTTTGCATATTTCGTATTCTTATAGAATCTTACAAATCTTTATCGAAATAATAATTTCAGAAGAGTAGCAGTACCAATATCGTCATGTATCTCTCTGATATAAAAACGAAGCAGAAAAGTATTTTCTTTCGATATCGACGCCATTCAACTGAACGATACTTAATCCCGATGTAGCAACCCTTGTCTCGACCCACGCTCGATCGCGAAGGGGAATTGGTCGTGCATCGCGATCGGTCTCCCCCTCCCCTCTCGCTCGGCTCTTCAATGTATCTTCTCGAAGACAAGACGATGTCCTACATTCGGGACGCAGAGGCTCCCACCGTGTGGCCTGCCCCTCTTTTCCACTGGTTTCTGGCCACGGTTATATTTAGTCGATATTTCATCCGTTTCACGCCGAAGCCGGTCAAAGCTGATCATTGCGCCAATTCGAGGCACTAGCGAGCGGGGAATCTCGCGAGCGCGCCCATCCCCGATCTACGGCCGATTAATTCCACGCTCTCTTGACGCTAAAGAGGATTCGAATGTAACGCAAACGGTAGATGTAAACGAAATGCCAGTAACGGAGAGAGAAATTCGACCGATCGCCGAATTTTGAAATTTTGACACATTTCTAGGAGACCTTTCTAACGGCATTTTCTTTATAGCGGACCGTATATCGTAACGAATCTACTCTACGAATGGACTCTTGTAACGCGACTCCCATTTCGGTACTCCGTTTTTAGCGTATACCCTTAGCGATACCGTTAGGCGTTAAACGTTACAGTACTTAGGACCGCTTTGTCTAAGACGTCGTTCGAGAGGTGTGCGACCCGCTTTCGCGGCCTGAATAAAGAAAAATTGAGACTTTATCTGACGAGAAGGATCGACGGACTCCGCGACTCGGGACGCGAATACACATGCCCCGTATACGTGAGCCCCGGCGTTCGACACGGTTGGATTTATGCAACTATGTTAAGGATCACGCACGATGCAAGTGCCAGTTCGTCGCGCTTCCATCACGAGGAAGGAAACATCGTCACCGTTATCGGCTCCGTAAAGTGGTACTTATGTTACTTAAATGCATTATTAATTTAAGTGTGTATTACCTAGTACATTAAGTGCATTAAATACGTATTACCCGGAGTACACGTAGGACTCCACGAAGCGCGTCGTAAATTAGCCACCATTCTACTGCCGGTAATTAATTTCTATCGTCGTCACGTGCGTTCTCACTTCATTTCGCCGTCAACGATTTGTTTGATTAAAATGCAACAAGAAGAAATATTATTATATTAACCGATAAGGCTGTCCCGTAATTGCGGCAGGCCGTAAATCGGGGGCGATTTCGTAATCTCGGTAGGCCGAGCGGTGGGGTTTCGCGATGACTGTCCGCCTCGTATGATCTCCCAGTTACGCAGAATCTGTGCCGCGTATTAGATACGTAAGCCGACGCGAATCACGCCGGGCCTCCAAAAATCGCGATAGAAGATAATGCCGGCGTTTATTATCGAGGGAAAGGAAGGAAATGGGAGGAGGGAGGGAGGGAGGGAGGGGAACGAAGTAGGTAGGCGCGAGGT
>VBVQ01002592.1:0-23973 GCA_011636635.1 Tetramorium simillimum
GTGTTTAAAATTTTATATTATATTAAAATATATAATATTATATTTTTATAATATAATATTAAAAAAAGTGTTTTTAAAAACTTATTCATTACGTTTATGTAGAATAAATTAGTTATTTTTAATATTTATGTCTTTGAATGATAGATAGAATTAATATCTGACTTCTTCTACAGAGGATAATAAATCTTGGGTTGAGTTCACCCATACCCAGGACTGAAGAGAAATTCACCGCGGAAAAAAATATTGTGGATTACAAATCAGTCAAGAGGGGTGCTTTGGATTATATAAATCATCCTCCCAATTGTTAATTGTCGAAGCTAATCTAGACCTACATTAGCTGACCGATTAACGGTTTTAGCTGCGATTTATGATTTAATATTTAAAGAGAACATATCTTAAATATAAATTCCACGTTGTTTGGGCATCCCTGCAAATGTGTATGTATATACATACATACACTCTCGACAGAAATGCCTACAAGTATTGAATATACTTTTCCGTTTTATGTTTACAATTTCGTTTGAAGAATTATATAATAGAAGACTTCTATTATTGTGTGTTTAAAATTTTATATTATATTAAAATATATAATATTATATTTTTATAATATAATATTAAAAAAAGTGTTTTTAAGAAAGTAACACGTTAAAACTGTGAGATAAATTTTATGTATTTCACAAGGACGGAAAAATAATATGCAGTTGTTCTTCGAGGAATCGTCTTTCTCAGGATGTCGTCTTTAAAGTTCAGTTTAGTAAATAATAATTAATTATTAATAACAGCAATAAACAGTCAAGCTTTCCAGGACATCCTCCGAGGATGGGGTAACAGAAGGACTCCGTGATCTCGGTTTTTTTGGTCGTTTTATTTTATGTATTCACAAACGTTACAACTGTCGACTACGCGCCCGCATTCGCAAAAGCCATCCTACACGCGTCATACGATACATTATCACTCGGGGGCCGCCGAGAGGAGAGGCCCTTCGCGCACTGATTACGGATTAATAATCTCTTTTTTTTTCCCCGAAATCCCTAAGCCGGCGTTCGTCTGTAATTTACTCTGTGTGTATAAGCGTACGTGTATATCTATATATAAGTATCCCCTTTTATCATTTTACTCTATCTTTATACAGTCGGCGCGCGGCGCGGCGCTTAGATGTCCTGCGAAGCCACGTGGATCGGGTCTTCGTCTTCGGATCTCCCGCCGATCCAGGCGGCTCCGTGTCGGAATTTGAAAAAATATGTGGCATTATATCTTCAACGAAAGGCTTGGATTTGGTAGTTTTATCCCTTATCCGTCGGTCCGGCCTCGCATTCCCGAGGACCGACCTCGGCTGCTACGAGAGTTCTCCCTAGCGATCATCTAAAACGTTATCCTACCTTAAATTCGCGGCGCTATTATTCTTTTTCTCTTCCCCCCTCCCTCCCTTCTATTTTCTTTTATTGTGCATCATCTGGAAATGCATGAGTAATGCGACTTTTTATAACAGTCCGGAAGTTCTTCTCGAAGGCACTATTGTACGCGAAACGAAAATGCGGCCCGAAGGAAGTTACGTCCTTTTCCGAGTTTGCAGAGAGGCCAGATGCCTCCGAGGTTCTCAGAGCGAACGCGATCGGCCGATCCTCACCGGCGACGGTTGTCGAGACACTCGATCGTCTCGATTAAATTTCACAAGAGATACCGGGGCTTAGCAATCGGCTAGAGCGACTAGAGTTCGTAAAATAATTTTCGTACAAACGCAATGCGATCTCGTGATTTGACTGCAATAATTGCGGGACTGATGACTGAATGCGTAAGATAGAAAATGTTAAAGAAACAAACAGAACGAAGTAATTTCGCTGTACGAAACGGATAGCGAGGTAAAGTAGGAAATAATACATAATGGCTAAATAACACATCAACATATCGTAGATAACATTGCGTAACATAAGTAACGTTATCTCGTGAGATCGGATCGCGATTGACGACTGATCGAGGGGCAAAACGCGCGGATTCTGTGTAAATGAATTTTGCGCCCGTCTCTTCTCACCGCCGAGGATGCCTCTCAGTAAAATCATACATTCCTGTGCTCATTTAAGGAGGGATCTCGCTAACAAATTCTGCCTCTTCCAAGTCGATGCTTTAATTTGCTTTTTCTTTTCGCCGCGACATGCTAATAAAAAATAAAAAACAAGATATATGTATATCAAGATATATAAAAAATGGCACTATTACAAAAATGGTAACGTTATAAATAATTCTATTTATAGAGCTATATATATGTTATTCAAGAAAGAACATCTTAGGTCGGTGTTCATAGTCACTTCTTATTTCAAGACCATCTTAAGTAATGTATTCTTATTTCTAAAGTAATGTAACTTATTTCAAGACCATCTTAAAATGCTAATACGGCTCCGTGATTGGTTTAGAACCGCATAAGACTGCACTTAAGATGATCTTAAACATAAGAATTGACTATAAATACCGGACTTGATTATTTCGTTTGGCATAACGTAACGTTAATGCGAGTTTAATCAAATTGTTGAAAGAATATATAACGATACGAAAAAGGCCAAAAGGAAAGAAAAAGATATAGAATTGAAATGACAGATTTGAATCCGTGACAGAGACTTTTACTAACTATAGGAAAGTTCAGTGAAAACGAACCGATATGTAATTTAAAAAATTATTAATATAGTCCCTCCTCAAAATGAACCACATTTCCATACTGGTACATAAACATAATCGTCTCTTGCGATCTAGTAGTACAATCTTTATATGAAATATTTTTTTATACATTTTCTTAAAGCTAAAACCAATAACCCCACCCGCTTTTTTAGCATAAGCCTTAAATGTAAAATTAAGATTTATTAGCAATATATAAGTAACAATATAAGAATTTTTTTATATATATATACACATATATGTATATATATATATATATATTCCTTTTTATATATATGTGTATGTATGTATATATGTATTATATATGTGTAAATATATATATATATATCTATATATATCTTTTTTTTACATTTGAGGATCGATCTCGTGGCGTGGCTCTCATCAACTTTGGATAAAAACTATATACATTATGTTACAATTCTGTCTCATCTGAAAAAAAAAGAGGGAAACAACGTCGCACGATAATATAACGCATTAGATATGAAACAGTGCAATTACAGTGAGAAAAATCGGAGCCGAGTACTTCGTGATTTCTTTGCTACTTTTTCTTTTGCGTTAAAACATCAACGTTTTACTTCGGAGCGTATTTCCGCATTCTCCTCCCGTATTTAACGATTGCCAAAGCACGCCACGAGAAACAAGCCTGTATAACATTGTAAGCCGATTGTACATCTAAACTTGTAAACTTATCGAGCTAGGATCTTATGTCTCGTTTAACCGTACGCTATATAAAGGCTTACATAGCTTACACTATATAGTCACTATCTTAAAAACCTACACGTACAGCTAAATCGTTAAAAATCGAACTATGAAAGTATGTACAATGACCACTAGTAGTTCCGATTACTTTTATTGAACTCCTCTCATCTGGCACTCGTCTGTACATATCTATATTACTATATCGCGCGACTGATAAATCGATAGGAAAATTATTGTGTGCTAACAACTGCCCCTCGTCTGTTCGACAATCATTCTTTTTTTTCTCTCTTCCAATCTGCCCCTTCCTCGCTCGGAAACGTCTCGTTTTCTCTCGTTTCTTCGCGTTATTAGTTTATTCTCGGCATATTCGTGATATCTTGGAAAACATTAACGTACACAGTTTCGTTGTACAAACATCCGAAATATACCAATAAAGAGACGTGGAAGGGAATTATGTCGATCGCGCCGATAATTGATTTTTTTTTACTTGTTGAACGATCTTGTTCCACCCTCGCTTGACGCAAGACTTTTGTTCTCGAACAAACGCAGGGATTTTCGATTGTCGCCTTGTTTAAAAATCATTATCAGTTTTCACTATTACTGTGCCTTCACGGAAGCAACGTGTCGACGAGCGTGTCTCTTTCTTCATATTTTATCAATTAATCTCTCAAAAGCAAGACGCTTTATCTTCTACTGTTCAATTTCACTTAATTTCCTAGTTGTAATTTATATCGCAAAATCAAAAATCAATTAACAAGTGATATTGTAGCATTTAACTCTTTAGTACTATTAACGTTCAGGTGTCATCAAGATGTATGTCGATACGCTAATTTGTAATCTCGATCGATGGTACTACAATGCCCGATTCCGTTTGCGTAGAATGTCAACTTTAGATTATGCCGTATCTAATAGCGAAAAGTTTCGTCGGAAGACAAAAAGAGACGGAAAAGATTCGAAAGAATGCAATGAGAGAGCTGCATCATCCGAATTTCCGCTTGATTCCCGTCCGTCTATTACATTACGCAAAATTCATTCCCTCATTTTTTTTTCTTACGGTCTCGAGAACGAAACGCTAATGTTGAATATTGTGCTATTGAGACGTTTCAAAAGGCATTTTTACGTGTGCCGCTCGAACGAGTAAAAACATTCGCTATCGTCACAAGTGCTTCGCCGTACATAATGTTACACACGTTATGCGTGACTATTACTTAAACACATAGATTTTCATGTAATAACGTACATTTCAACGAAAAAAAATCAAAGCTACTCGCAACGACGAAGATTACAACCGTTTCGCGTTCGACGGCATCTCTTCCCTTTCTAGTGTATTCTTCCTAATTAACGTTACTACCGTTCACTTTCGCTCAAGCGTTATTGCTCACGCCGTGATAATTGTTATCACCTATCCTGATTTTTTTTTAATAAATCCTGTAAACAATGTATGTGTTATAATACGTCGGCTCAATGCGTGACTAGTATGCTCAGGACGACATTAGGATACGAATAGCAACAGTTTCCTGCGTTCGCACTGAAGCATGTCTATCATCCTCGAATATGTACTTTACAAACAGTGCAATCGTCGAGTTGCTTAAGGAATAAAGAACAACCATCGATACAATTTACAAAATCCATTTGATTGATCGACTGATAAAAACGGCCAGTGCGTATCGATTTTTTTTTATTTACAAGTTACTCGACGAGCTCATCATTCTTCTCATGATGCGAAATAAATACGATATAAATCAATCTTTGTAACGCTTTCATTTCATCAGGGGAGAAAAAAGTATAGTATTTTATATATTATTATTGCATAGACAGCGTAATATAAATATATGCAAACTTGATTAGTGTGCGAATAGTAGTATATTAAGAATTCATTAAGTGATGTCTAAAAGCTCGATTCCAAAGGATGGCTTTGAATTGAAGAGTCTAAAAAAATTTACGGAGATCAATGTAACAACGTTAACTTCTCTGTATGATCTGTCATGTCCACATGGATGTTTTTGTGATCTGCCATACTTTATGAAAAATAAATATGACAAAATTAGTGTGTATATAATATATATATGTATATAATATATAGATATTATTTATTACATATAAGTACGCCACGATTACGTCGAGTCTTAAAATAGAAGCTCCGAATATTAACACTTAATTGCTACTTTGAGAATAAGTAAACATTATTAATATATTTCAATGATATAAAGAACATGTGTAATTGTCTTCTATAAAAAATTTGTTAAAAAAAAAAAAGAAAAACAAAAAGCGCCCTTTTCAATTAAAAAAGTCAAATATTCATGGAAAAATTGGAGTTTAAATAATTTCGGTAATCAAAAAAGATGGCAGAAATTCAATAGCAGTTACATAGATATACACAAGTATTTACGAAATATACCATTAGTCTCTGAATTTACATAGAATAGTTAAATGTAATATTTAGGCGCTTATCCGTTACATACATTACTTAGTAGTTTTTATGCTGTCTTTTGAATGAAGATAGCGGTTTTTTTTTGTACATCACACAGTCCCTTGAGCAAACAGTATCTCACATAAGTTGTTTCTGCGTACATATTTTTCGATACTGTTCGAGTCGTTGCCACTGTATATGCATTAAGATGATATGAAATAAAAGCGTAACTGAAAGAACTAGGATATATACATTCCCATGGAGTAAAGTAAATAACATTATTGGTTTCATGTACACGCATGCATTCTCGTTATTTTTCTGTCTTCAACTCTATCTCGTAACATATTTAAACATCGCAAACAATATAAGAAGCGAATGGAAATATCTTTCGTAGCGTACCATTATGCCGAGGGGTTTAAATATCGGTAAATACAATCTTAAACTCTAAATCACTCTAAGTCTATTATTAAAAATTTACCTTTTTTGGAGAATACCCTTGCATACTCCAGAAGAACAAACTTTAAAATCACAAGGAATAGAACCTGCAGGTGTAATTTCCATTTTTTATTTGCATTTATGAAAATGCTTCCCAATAATATGCATTACCAAAAATACTATCGCCATTTCGTCTTAAAGGCGACTCGATAGTTTCTACCACTTTTACAAGATTATTCAAAATCTCTCTTGTCGCACGATTTTATTTTTGGGAGGTAGACGAGCCCTCTGTCTTAATCGTGACGGATTTACTCGCTTCCGATTTGGAGCTGGCTTGAGTTCGTTCTCTGGCAGTGACTTGCGATTTACTTGCCTCAAAAGGCTTCATGGAGAAACCAGAATTCTGCCTCTGATTTCGAGGCTGCTGCTTGCTGAGATCTCGCTGGCTACTGGACGACGCAGAGTCATTCCGCCGTCGAAAATGATACGCTTTAGAACCAAAAGATCCGGCCCTAGTTCGAAACTGCGGTAAATGCGACTCGTGCGCGTTTGGCAGTGTATAGTCGTCTGAAAGTAGGCAATCGCTGCTCATTTGTGTATCCTCTCTAGCGCTTTCAGAAACACTTCTATTACGTAATTTTGCAGCTTTGAGCATTTGATGTATTTGAGGCTGTAAAAAAATAACACAAATATTACATTAAATATTAGTATTGTAGAAACTTCTATTATAAATGCTATTAGAAAGACAATTATGAGTGACGAAAATATCTATTTTTTTTATAATAATACTCACCTCTTCTACTCTGAAGTCTTCGATACTCTTGAATTTTGATAGGTACTCTTGCAATTTAGGATCAACATGAAGCTGATCAGAGTTCTTGTAATATTTTAAAAACGCCCAAAATTTTTCCAATCCGTACAACTGTCCTATTGAGTTAAACAATTTGATTTAATATTAGTATGATATAACTTAAATTAATATATGTATATAAACCTTTATGTCAAATTATTTTTTAGTCTGTCGTGTCATTACTAATAAAAACTTAGGACAAGTATATCCTTCTGCCGTAAAACTTAGTAAAACACTTTGATATTGCACAAATTAACCGTTTAACTATCATAAAATAATATAGCTAAACAACCTATTTTGTGCTGATTCATTTACTTTGTAATGGATAGAAGTGCAGATGATAAATCTTAACTTACCACTTTCGTAATCTTGTATCGTTTCCATTTCGAAATCTGTATATAACGTGTGTCTGAATTTCTTTTCCAAGCCGTAACTATAAAATCTGAAAAGGCACTCTAATCCGTATCGATATTTTTCGCGGGCATCTTCTTTGGCTACAGTTCTAAATTCCTCGTACATAGTACGATTGAAATTTTCACGCAAGAAAAACGACCAGAAACGGAAAAGAGTGTTCATCTCTTGCGATTGTCCGATACCTAATCGTTTACGTTCTAAAAAACACAAATATGGATACATAAGTAAAAATATTGATTCAATATAATCATACAATGCGTTTAAATAATAATCAGTTAAAAGCATTTCCGCACAGATATTCTCAGTCGGGAAAAGAAGACCAAAAAAATCATCCTTTCGTAATTGTTCACAAATCAATAATTTAAAAAAATATCATTATATTGCTGATACCTTTCAGGCAGCGTGAATGATATTTGTGATATGCTTGTTGAGTAAATCCATTGTCCTTCAACAAAGCATGACTCGGATGTTCGCAGATACTGGCAACACTTCCATAACTGTTAGCAAGGTAACTCTCATTAGGACTTGTGCCTGCGCTACTTCTGAAATAAGAAAATAGAGACCAAATTTAGAACACATACGTAAAGCAAATAAATTGTCATTTTTTTCATTGATCATTATTCAGATTAAAACCATTCAACAAAATAATTTCTTCAGTCGGGAAAAGAAGACATATATAGATGGATTCATCATGTTGTATTTCTCATTAGATAGAAATATTAGTGATATCTAATATGAATCAATGGAAATACGAAAACATAATTACAAAATTACAATGCCACATACTTTTAATTTACGGACTATGTGTATTTAAAAGTTAGCAATTATTTCTTTCCGTATGATTTTTACACTTTCTAACGTTTCTACACGCCACTGTCGAAAAGTATTCTTGATTTGAACCACAAGTTTATAGTGAACAAATATCACATACCCTGTGGAATATGTTCGGGGATGATGCTCTCGAACATCCATAATCCAACCGATATGATGCTCCACAGGGGGATTATTGCTGTGACGAGTCTTTCTTTTTCGTGGAGTTTTCGGATCAACTGATGGTCCATCTTTTACAACCGCAAAGAAACGAGGTGCAGTATTCCTTCGTCCTTCTTTAGCGCATAGTTTATCACTCCAGCGATTCTTTTCCGGTTTGTGATCAGTTTTATCTGGACTTGCACTTGGAAGCTGTTGAACGAATACATAGTTTTATATGTAATACTTTTCAACTATTTTTTTATTTCACAAAAAGTGCATTTGAAATACCTGTAATGACTGTAAAATTTCGAAATCATCTATAACGGAAGGAGGTGGCGGTGGAACTTCCGGATTCGCTTTTTTTGGAGCTTTTGGTGCCATTTTCTCGAAATCTTCCTGGCTAATCATATTAACCGTTTTGTAGCTCCCAATGGACGAAGAGGATCCATACTGTGTGTTAACATTAACTCTTAATACTTCTAAATCTACTGATTTCTAAGTTTAAGAAAGTAAAGTTATAATCTTACTCTTTGAAAATTTTGTCTCCGTATTTCTTCCTCGTAGTAAAATAATCCGTCATTAATACGCTGTACTAATTCTTGACTCATTTTTACTCTAGTAACCCAATCTCCTGTTCTATCATGACCTTCATGCTTCAAAATTCTAGATGGTGCGGAACTAGTTTGTGTAAATATTAATATTTTATTAATATCCCTATCTGATAATTCATTATCGTCGTCATCTTCGGACCTGTAACAATCATATGTAATCGAGATATAAGATATTAGCAATCTATTACTAAATGTCGAAAGATTAAATCATCTTCTAGTAATCGCCTTTCTCTTAGTATATTATTTTAAAAATTCAGATTTAGAAGTTACATTTTTAAACTTTCAAACTGTACAAATTAAAAATTTAATTGTTTATTATAAGCAGATTTTTTTATAAAAATTGAATTATATTATTTGAACAATACACTAAAATATTTTAATATTGATTCAATATTAACTAACCATTCTGAGAAGGCATTATGCCGACCAGTCGGTGGCGGCGAATCAAGTTCCTCGTCAAATTGAAAATCCAATTCTTCTCGTACTGCTTTTTTAACGATTTCAGATTTCTCTTTCTCTTCTGATCTGTCCTTGTGTGGTTGTTTGACTTTTCTTCTCACCTATAAACAATTCGTTTTCATGAATACCACGTTATTTTTATCTTTGCATAATCCTGTAGTTTGATACAATAAAAAATAAAATGACAATTACTTCTTTCCAAGTATTGTCGTTTGATGAATCCGATTCTCCGTTTAGTCGTTCTGATAAATTGTCTGAAGTAGAATCAATAGTGGCCGGTAATTTATTGTCTTCTTTTATGGGAGCATTATTATTAGGAGGGAGAAGAACCATTTCCGCAATTGCCAATGTTTCTTTTAACTTTTCAAAGTGGAACTTGTCTTTTGATTGATTATTTTTACTTGTAGCCGTAAATCCATTAGTTCTTTCTGTTGTCGGTACAAATTCTGGCACATTAGGATTTAGAATCTCGTTTGTCAAAGAATTTATTTCTGATTCGCTATGTCTTCTGGCTGTTGAAATGGAATGGTACGATTCAAATACACGAGGTACTGGGGGAGCGGGCATTGTGGTTAAGGGCTTCGCGACGGGACAAAATGTAGTTTCAGAGGTAGGAATTACTTCGTTTTGAAGTGGAATAGAATGTTGAGAGGGATCTGAAAAGGCAATATTACTGGCTATGTCCGAGATAGGCCATTTTAACGGCTCGAACCTTGTTCTAATCTGAAAAATAAAAATTTATACCAGTAAGAAAATATGCATGTACGTAAAGATATATACACAAAAATTTGAATAATTATAATGTAATAATTATACATGTAAAGAGGCCTACTATCAAACCCCATTCATCGAACTTGAAATAAGCTCTAATGGTGTCAGCGAATCCTCTTCTATTTACTCTAGCACAAATTCTTTTATCTAACACATATGCAACATGCTAGATTTTTTGAAAATATGTGCTACATATACAATTAATTTTGTCAAACATGTGCTATTTTATTAATTTTAAAATACATTTATAATACCTTATATCCATCTTCTAATTCTAACAGCTCCAGTTTATCAGATTCCAAAACTGCATCTATCACTAAATCTATATCCATCGTTAAACTTTCTACACGATGAAAAGATGCGATCAAAGTGAGAGGCAAAAATCCTTGCGAATTCATTTTACGACGTAGAAAGAAGTCCTTTACAAGATTTTCTTCAGAAAAGTAATACTCTCTGTAAAAAAAAAGATGATTTAAATTTCGATATATAAATTACATCAATATAAAAAAAGTATAAAGGTTAAACCTACATTTGCATTCGTATATATTCTTTCAATGCAGTGGTATCTATATAATTTGCATTATTAAAGTAGCATGTTCCCATATAAGGTATCATATAGCCAGAATCCGTATTGATCTGCAAAAAAGAAGAGAAAGAAAACATTATATCTATGATAACTGACGTGAAGAAGTGAAACGTGTAAATGAATAAACCTTGAAGGTTTTCAGTTCTACTATCGTCTGTTATCCATCAAAATATAGTCAGATAGATTCCCACTTGGTAACATCATTTTATCAAAGGTATCACACCTCGCGATAATAATTCAAGTTACGTACATCAATAGGAAATTACCTGTACAGTCGGATAATTCGTATACTCCTGTCGTCTAAAACTACTACGGCCGCGCCCACCTCTTCCTCCTCTACCTCTGTAATTTCTTCCACCGCGTCCTCGTGAATTATATCCTGTCGATCTGTCGTAATCCCTTTCACGCCAATGCTCACCGTCATTCGCTGCTTAACATAATAATTGTAATTATCATTTGTATTCGTTTATTTCTATTATCACAACATACTCATATTGCAATTTCATTACGCATACATCGTTATACAAATATATACAAATATTACCTTCACCATTTCTTTCCCTATGATTTTGAAATCTTGGTGATCGCATAGTTCCACGGTTTTGTGCCAAGTCAATCTCAAGCGGAACCCATTTTTGTTTATTCGCTGTACAAATGGTAATTGAAATAGAAATTGAAAAATGACACTTCTCATTTACATTTCAAATAAAAGCAATTTACTTGAAAATGCTATTAGAAACATTTGTTACATTATCTATACGCAATTATCTTATCATAATAAATTCCAAGTGGACAGACTGATTTCCTCACCTTTTCTTTTCTTTTCACCATTATCCATGTGCTCGTCGCTATCGTCCTGATAGTTAATCTGCTCCTTATTTTCCTTGCCTTTGCTCTCGATGGGGTTGAACGCTTTGGAAGTACTTGGTTCTCCATTAAGAACACCATTTTGTTTTGGAGGAGACACGGTTACTTTCCTCTGTATTAAGAGATAAAATCATCTAAATCATGTAAATGCCAAAATAAAAAGCAGTAATAAAAAATATGATAAAAAAGAAATAAAAGATAATATAAGAATTGTGTACAAATAATGAACATTTCTCAGATATACATAAAAACTTTTATCTGAGATGACATAATACTTGATATTTCTCTAGCAAAACTTCTACACTCGCAGATGCACGTAAATCGTCTACGAGCTCTAGGTTTTGCATAATTCACTAATAATAAGAAATATTGTTTCTGATAATTAGAAAAAATATTGTTTATGGTAGTTAGATAAGACTCAAGTATATAATTCTAATTAATTATTATTAGGCACCCTCTCTATAGTGCATGTGTATTAAAATAATAACTTAAATATAGTTGAAAATATCAATTTAATAATAATTCTATAATAATACACACCTCTTGCGTTCCTAAAGTAGGCCAGTCTCCAATATTCGTAAAATCACTTGCCTGTCGTAATATAAAAAATATACATATATATGTTAAAGAAAGTTTGAGATATTTTAAAATGTTTGCAGTGAGTGCGTTAGAAAATAAATATTTTACACAATTCTATTTCTATTTAATTTATTATTTTATTTATTATAATTCAGAAAATTAACTCTTAAATAATTTATATTTATTAACATTTGTTTCTGACATTCATCCCTTTGCAAGCATTATCATATAATAAAAAATTATGCATGTATATATTTCGTTAAAGCACTATACGATATAAAATATATTTATTGATATTCGGTAAAATCTTTTTTTTAAATTTAAATAAAGATTTAATTCTTTGTGATATCCATTAACTGTTAATGTTTCTTCTTATCATACTGTATTTTTTCGAAAGTAATTGCATTTAGTTATTTATGATACACTATAAATGGCATATATCTCTCAAAGTATCGTAGAAATAAAAAGTTATCTTTCAAGCTTACAGTATAATCGTGTATATAAAATTGTTTATCTTCTTAGATAGACGACTTAGATACGTACACGTGTACTGAATGAATAAAAAAGAAGATACAAATAAAGAAGAAAAATAAAAATACATTACGTACGTTTTGATTGAATTTCCTCCTATCTCTAGGAGCTCTGACAATTGTAGGCTGGGCACTGCTTTCAACACCATTTTCTGCAAATAAAAAAAAATCATTTTTATGTAAATATGAAAAAGTTACTTCACATAATTATGTTTGTTTCAATTTAATCGTGGGACACATCCACCTATATTGCCCACCTTCCAAAAATTTTACATTGCCGTTAATTTCATACATTTATATTGTCCCTTATATTACAACCAGATGTGCATTTTTTGTGTATGAGAAACTATCTATGTCTAACTCCATCCAAAGCATAAAATTAACATAACAAATGCATGTGTATATGTATTATTTCAATTTTTATCTACATGGACTTAGGCATAAATAATTAATTTGTAAAAATATGAAGGATTACTTATATTTGATATAAACAGAAATAGAAATATTTATTCAATTAATTAAACGAAATTTTTGAAAGTGGAACTTACTATTTGCTTCATCGATAAATTAAAATAAACAAAATGTAATTTAAAAAAACAATTACATAAAATTGTACATAGCGTTTCTATAGATATGAGTTAAGAGATCATAAATTTGCAATGAAAGATATATTTTCGAAAGCTGAACAATCTTTATTCTAACATAAAAAAATGTAAAAGGTATACGGAAGTAATTTTGGCAAACTGGACGTAGAGGTTGCACTCAAAAATTTTGTATAACAAAAGCAACTCGTTACAGGATTCGTGTTCAAGATAACGTGTCCAGCATCTTTTTCTTTCTCTCTCTCTTTCTTGAAAACAGTCCGAATAATTATATCTTTATCGGCTCCTTCGTAACCTGTGTTCCAAACTGCGTGACCTCGATTATCTTTACCGCACACACACGCGTTTCACGAATATTTTTATCTGCAACATCCCACGTCGGATCGGAGGTGGGAGGCGAAGTAAATGCAGGCTGTCGAAAAATTTCGATACAAAAATTCATTTTCTTTATTCATTCGTTGTCTGTTAAATGTATTAATTATTTCTTCCTCTTTCTTGTCAAAATTTTTCGTAGCTCTTATACGATTGCCGCAGTAAACGAAGTATTTAATTTCATAACGAATATTAATTAGAAAGTCACGTCTCGGGATGGCACAAGGGACTAGTAATCGAGACATGATCATTAGAATATGAATTAAATTAGTACACTGGTAATTGAGAATAACAAATCAAAACAATGACATCGTAAAACGTATCATCGGGAATAATGAGGAGAGCTCAAATTGTATGTTAATGTTACACAACAGGTTTTTAATGTATTACAATTGAATATAGTACCCGCCAAAAATTATAATTAGACCTTGTGTTATTGTTTTCCTCTCGCACTTTCTTATTGAGCAGTTTATCGTTATTCAATTTTAATCGCAGTTTTTAAATTTTGATATTATGTTTATGAATTCCACATACAATTATATTATATAATTATGTATATTAATATAACTTTATAAGTTCTCTGCATCAGTTCTGTGCGTAACGTTTGGAGAGTTAAAGCGAGTTCTGTGTTCAAGTCCAAAGATCTAACTAAGCAAAACGTCAACACTTTTCGCGATCTTTAACTACATCGAATTGGTTCTATTTTTACATATAATTTTTACCCGCAATTATTTCACGCCGAGTCTTTACTTATAGTTTGGTTTTATTTTTATACTTAATATTTACACTTTGTTTTGTCTCTATGCCAAGGAACGCCGAAGCCGAATAATTATGGCAAATTGCCTCGTGCGACGTGGGCGTTCGAAATCATAAACAACGATTCAAATGCGATTCGGGAGTATTCCCACCCAATAGGACGAGCGTAAGATAAAACCCTTTTTTTCCGATTAAATAAATTGAAAATTGACTAATTAGTAACACGCAATAACAAATCTCAGAAATGATATACTACTGTTTTGTGATTCTTTTCTGCGTGTTTATTTGAATTCTCGTTTTTCAATTTGTTTTTCTGTTTGCGTTCGCATCTAAAAGATTGTCTTTGAAAATAAAACAAAAATAAAATAAAGCTTTCGAGGATTAAATAAAGACTATAAAACATTTATAGTCTGCGTCGCACAACCGGATGATTCATCGATCGATTTTAAATGTCTCCGAAGTTGCGTTCGTAACGTTAAGTCAGGATGTGATAATACGTGTCACGAGGTGTAATAACCCAACGTAATCCCATCACGACTCTGCGTGATTTAAATATTACCGGAATGTTGCCGAATGCTACCGGAAATTATAGAACAATACGCGATACTTGTATTCGTAATTCCTGTCCGATGGCGATAAAAGCTAAAATACACTCGTAAAGTACGACTGTAAAATTTAACGATTTAGTCGAGTCGTAGATAAACGAGTCGATAACACAGTTGTGGCAGATAAGGATGCCTTTAGCAGTCTACGAGCAACGAGAGTACAACTAACAAGTTTGTACGCAAGTGCGAAAAAATAAATTAAAATAAGTCAAATGAATAAGTTCGGATTGTTTATATCGTCGTAATCTTTATAGATTATCGCCACTTAAGGGGGAGAATACAATTGCGAAAGCATGGGGCAAGACTGACCATTTTTTCGGTCCTTTTCTTATCATTAACATGTTCGAATGTTTTTTAAAATTTCGTTTTCTTCATATGAGCAGCTACATTTTGATCGATGCTTTTTTCTAAATACGCTTTCTCTGAATTTTAAATGTAACTTTAAGAAAAAGTCAGTCTTTCTGTGCAATTGATTGTCCTTATCGACAAATAAATAATTTCTCTAAAGCCGAACGGTTACGTCATAGTTCATTCATTCATAAAGAGATGAAGAAATATAAAAAGTTTCAGGCGCTACCGTGGCGTCACATTTACATCGCGAATTATAACACGCATATGAGAAAGACGTCGAGGATGTCGACTCACTTTTAAGAGCGCCGTTCTCACTCTTGTCTATCTTCATCGCGCGTACGCGACCTCTCGTCTCCTCGGTTTAACAATCCGACCCGTTCCGCTCCGTTGTCGCGCCCAAATCGCGCGGTCTAATTAAACTGCGGTCTTAATTGCATCAGCAACGTGGATAATCAGGTAGTATCGCGCCGAATAAAAAAAAAAATCCGTTCATTTCGCTGTGATAAACGACGCGTCGTACGGATACTTCACGCTCCAATGTCTCAGACAAGCTTTGTCTCTCACAACTGATAATCAAAGCGACTTTAATTAATTAACAGTAATATAAAGCGAACGGTCAACGATTGGATTCCTCATCCTTCGATGAAGTCGGGGCAATCTCTGCGAATTGGAACACGCTTCGACCCGGACCCGACGTAAATGTAATCTTGCAATCACGACGGAGAGCGCAATGCGATTGCGATCTCGAACGTCGACGAGCTACTGAGAGCCGGCTGGCTTTGAGAAGCGAATCACGGCGACAGAGCCGCCCGCGACGGCTGCGAACGCGAATATACTCTCGACTTCGGGCACAGACCACATGGAGCATCTCCGGATTATTTTACCTCCGGATACACGAGGAAAATGAGATGGGAGAAAATAAATAGGAGATCCAATAAAGAAGATAAAGAAATTTATCTCGTGCCTTCCTCGTTAACCTGCCGCGAATCTATTTTCCCTTTCTGATTCTGAACGAGGATACGTAGATAAGCAGAATTTCTATTGACGGACGCGGAGGCCTCGACGAGCAAGTTAAATCGGGAGGCACTGTTCTAAGCCGCTCAGAACGCCTCGCGCGCGCACGAGGCGCACGATCGAGAGATATTTGCCGGTCTAATTCTTATTAGCGGGACTGCGCGGGGCAGTCCGACTGTCCCGAAACAGGTTTCCATTCTCGCGACTCTTTCACTTTCTGCGACATATATTTAAATGTAGATCGTACGCGGGTCGGGAGAGGGGATCGGTCCGTTGCGGCAAGACCAAGGCCCGACATTCTCGCAATTTAAAAGGCTGAACGCGCCCGAATTGCGGCTGAATCTCTTTTCATTAACGCGTCACGGTTATCATGCGTCAGGTGCATGAGATTAAAGGCCTCGATAGACGGATCTGTCACGATAAATGGAATTCAGAGCTCTAATTGCCGAAATGAGGGAAATCGAGAGGCGTCAATTCCGAAAATGCAATCGAATTGCAGATTATTTTGCGTCCTATTTTTCACGGAACTCGATCGAGCGTGTCGCTAGGCAGAAATTATTTAAATAGCGTTCCCTCTCTCCTTTCCTCCACACACACATACACACACACCCATGGAGGAAATAAGATACCTGATCGTAGAATGCAACCGAAAGTATGTAATGTGCCGATTCGATCCTCCGGACAAGAGTGAACGTTCGAACACGTGGACTATCAGCGACGGAAGCGTCATATGGATATCTTAAAATAAAAAAATAATTCGTAAACTTTTCTTTCTCGGAGGGTTTTACTCTTTACATTTCTTATGCTTATATGTTATAAATATGATTATGATTATTGTAAATGAGAAAAAAATTTTTTCCATAAAAAATAATCGAAAACAATAATCCAAAAGATAGAGAATTCGAGTTCGATTTTCGGCCTACTTATCCTCACCCCGTGTTCGCCAATTCTATGTCGCAATTTATTGATGGAATGATCTGACCGCATTTCGAAAAATTTAGAATTCAGACAAACAACGCGAAATATATTTCTGATTTCGTTAATTGTACGAAATTGCTTTTAAATAAAGAAATTATTTCTAACACTATCTAGAATATTGAAGTTGACACAATTAGAGAAACACGATTGTCGATTCGAAAGAAAGAATGTGTTGTTTGGTAAACCTAAGCACGTAAGCATAGTCGAATAAAATTTCCATCCATAAGCACCACGAAACCGCTTGGCTAAGAAAAAAAAAAAAACTCAGAGAAATGGGCCTGACTTTACGGACTCTCTACCTAATGACAAGTTATGTTTGTTTCAATTTATTGATGGGACAAGCGGGCAGCTAGACCCACCTTCCAAAAATTAGGTCGTATGAAAAATTTAGGCCTAAGACGTAAACATATTTATACTCTGTTTCTTATAAGCCAATTGTGTATATTTTTGTGTACGAGAAAGTATTTATGTCTAATTCCATCAAGAGTATAAATATATTAGCATATCAGATGTGTGTATCGCGTATGTACTGGTCACATTAATCTTTATACTCCATATCGAATTAGGCATAAATAATTTCTTTGTAAAAATATAAACACATACTTATAATTACCATAGGAACAGAAATATCTATTTAATTAATCGAATGAAATTATTGGCAGTGGGATTTGCTAATTGTTTTAGCGATAATTTAAAATAAACATAAAAGAGTCCCTAAACACGGTCATATTATTGAACAGTATTTAATATGCAATACGTAATATGTAAATTGTGTAAAGGGTTATATTGAAGGCTTGTGCAATATATTGTGTCATCAAAAGTTTGTTGAAATATATTATACAAAATATATTTTACAACTCGCGAAACAGACATATGTTTCTATAACTTATTGAAAGATCGTTCAGTCCTTTTAGTTCCTCCTGACTGATCGTTACAATTATTTTTTCAAAATTGATAAAAAGTAAACGAATTGTAAAAGTAAACTGAAAGCATTTCTTATAAACATAATCATTAAAACATAATAAATTAGTTCATATTCATTGTATATAAAAATGTTATACGTTTAAAACAATCTGTTGAATTGTACCAAATTTTTATGAATCCAGTAAAAAAATATAAAATAATTGCTGCATTACGACATAAATGTAGTGCTGATTTCCATAAAAAGAATATGTAAGTAAATAATAAGTATGATATAATATTTCAAAAATTTAAAAATGTTAAAAATGTTTTTCGAAAAAAAGTGTTGAAATTAGAAAACTGTGCTAAATAAGAAAAAAAATATGATAAATGTTTTAAAAAATTAGACATTCTTAAACTTTCGAAGATAAGATATTTAAATGCAGTTCATAGGACACAAGACGTAAGACGATTATCCTGTTGATGCAATCCGCGATGTCTACCGCGGCGCAAAACGAGTGTCAATGTCGTTGCCCTCTCTCGCACTCGCGTCCCGCATGATCGGAACAAGTTGATTAATTGTGGTCCCGCAGATTCGGCGAGTTTCACGCCACACGCCGGAAATGTGTATATTTCGCGAACTAGTAGCGAACGTGTTCGGACGTGTTTCGTCTCAAAGAATTTTTGAAGGTTGCTGACGCAACCAAAGGCATTCTGTAGTCCTAAAGGACATAAGATTTTGATATTTGGCTGTATTGAGTCTCGTCAGAGATCAGGTGCCAGCCCCAGTTGGGGGAAAGAAAGAAGGAAGGCCGGAAATGCGTGCGAGGAGCAAGCGTGCGCGTTTCGTCGACACGCGTGTCGAATCGAAAATGCCACGGTATTATATTTTCGGTAGCGGTGCCTGAAAGAAAGAGCAGCCTTCGCTAAAGCGAGATATCGCGTCGCGAGTCGTTTAAATTGTCGCGGACATTTTTTTGCGAAGGTGTAAAAAATGAGAAATGCGAAATAAAAGAAGCCCACTATATCGCCTCCATGAGCAGTAAAACGTATATTAAGAAAATTATAAAATTCTGCGAACAGGGAACTTTGAACTAGACATCGTACGCAAAACATCGTACGCAAAACATCCTGCGAATTCCTTCAGCTAAAAGAAAGAATTTTTTTAAATATTTTTTTTTCTTATTTAATCTTTTCTCTAATAATTCCTGTAAAGGGAAAAAATGTATATTGTACATATGTGCGCATGTATACACATATCCTGCAAGGACAGATTATCCTTTAGGAAGCGAAGGCAGATCTCCTTGGCAAAAAAAAGCCTTATCCATGAAAAATCGATCGAATCTTTCGGTATGCAAATAAATTGCTGAAACACGTCGATCTCCCCATGCCACATGGATGCCACGTATGTCTGGGACGTGTCGGCAGTGTGGAGATAAGGTTGTCGCTCGGGCGCTTCGAGCCTGCCACATTTATTATCACGATTATCGAACACCCGAAGTGGCGGCATGCGCCACTTGAATTTCTCTTCTTTAATAGCCGCTCTCCAGCCTCTACAGATTGTCTACGTGAAATTATTATCAAATATGCGCGCAGATTACGGCAACGAGAAAATTCGTGCGTTATTGCGAAGGAATTCTACGATTAAATTAACATTGAGTGCAGTAGAAGTTCTTCCGCGATTGAATTCCTAAAAACAAGCGTACGAGTCTGGAATTCTCTCCAGGGCGCAAAGATACGGATCGAATCGAGGTAAAAAGACGTTCGATAACACGCGGAAACGGCGGCGATTATATATTTTAAAGTTGATCCTTTCCTCGATCGACGCTCTTTGCCCACGGCTGCCGTCTTTTCTCGATTTTTCAACGCTCGCACACTCGCGCGTTTCTATTTTCATGCCTCGTGTTTCGTAATATATATATACACCTCTCTCATCCAAAACAGACCTCCCGTACGGTTTGTCACAGAAACGTTCCGCGTTCTTACCGAGTGTTTTTAAGTATTTTCTAATCGCGATGAAAATGCGCGCAGTATCGTCCGTAACTCTGTCTGAAAATAATAAAATGACATTGATGATTTCATCCGATGCGTTATATTTATAATGAGATACTTATCTCGTTGAATGATTGAAAAGTGAAGACTTCTGACGAATTAATCTGATGAATGGCAGATGGATGACCTTTCCCTTCCTTATCAGACAATATGGAGCTTACATTACAATAATCTTCAAAGATTAATTATCAGGATACTTATGACGGGATGATGTCGCGTGGTTCGTGCTAACGCGAGTGATTAGTAACGGAAGGGTCCCGAGTTCAAATTTCGACTCTCATCCCACGTACAATTTTCACCGAGGATCTTTATAAATCTAGGCGGCATTAGAACTTGAAATAAAACTCTACTCGCCCATTTTACATCACAACTCGTGAGCGAAAAGCAAAATGTCAGAGAGCGCGGCATCTGATAAAATTTATCTAAAAAAAAAAGATATAGAAAGAGCGGGGAGAGAAAAGAAAAGGGAAAGAAATCATTCTACATCATGCATAATACAATCTATTTAAGTAATATTCCGTGAAATCGGATATTTCGACACAGCCTCTCGTATTTCAGCGAGAGCGCAAAGCGGCAACGCTAATAAAACGAGATCGCGCGCAAGTTACTAATTATGTAACCGTTATCGCCGTCCGCGGTTATATCGGAAAGTTTGAAGAAAGACGATAAAGCTTATTTTGCAATCGGGGCTAAGCGCAAGGCCGCGTGGTAGAGTTCGCGGAGCTTTATTTATCGACGGCGCAGTTTGTCCCTGCCGAAAACGCCGAGGTCAGCGCGTAATGCATTTCTAACGATGCAAAACGCCCTAACGAGCATTCCGCGAGCAGGTGCCGCGTAAAATTAACTACTTATCTATTCAGCATTTTCGAGGAGCCTCAATCGGGAGGTCGGAAGAACGGAGAGAAGAAACTTACAGAATTTCTTTCGTCACTAACTAAGCAAAACACTGTACCTGAATCTCATTCATCATTCACTTTCAAGCCGCCTTGGCAGCACATACTCTCAATTCTGCCGTGAATTGAATGCATCCTGGGATTTTCTTTTTCGTATCGCCTGTGATTCAGCTAGGATCTTCCTCTACAGTGTCAAATCTTCGTCCCTTTAATTTTATTTTTATCTTACAATTAGGAAAGAGAAATTTGCAGCTAAGAAATTTGGAGCAAAGTCGGGAAATGTTCGCCAATTAAAAGTCACCGATCTAGACAAAAATGATACCATGGGGCAGCCTTTGCCGCGAAGCATCCGAAAAGGTACGTCCGTCCGCAGTCAACCATTCAGGAACTAGGGGCCAATTTAGATAACAATTGGTACACCAGGGGAATTATTACATTTATTATTTTAAGCTGAATCCGTTCATTGGTGTTCATTGGAGGAAGTGCCGTGTAAAAGTGCCTGAAGCAAGTATGTACCAATTGAAAATAATACATAGAATGGAATACTGAATTCATTGTTACCTGAATCGACCTTCTGAACCTGAACCACGGACAGGTAGTGTTATACCTTTCGGTTATTCTCTACGGCAAGAATTCAATAGTAACATTCTCATCTAGATCGGCGATTGTCAGTTGACGGATATCGCGAGTTAGGAAAGGAAAGGAAATCGCACGGAACTAAGTCAGGTAAATGTAGAGGATGTACATTCTATTTGGATGTGTTCGTTTTCAAGGCGGCTACTTTGAAGATGAATAAAATCTAGTATGGTGTGTTCAGTGGCGGGAATTTTTGGAGCAACCTTGTATATTTTTTCCCTTTCCATAGGGAGAAATGATCCGCATTTCTTTGGGCCTAGCAAACCCATGAACTCGAGCTTGTCACAACGGACATATACATACATCTACTTTTCCGAATCAGTTTCCTTATTTATCATTGTATCGTGTATGTGTATATCATTCTTTTTTTACGATTTCGTTAACTATATTCATGGAGAAGTAGGATGCCATTATACTCATTGTCAGAAAAAGTATATTCTCCCTCTTGTATTAATGAATACTTTCTTGAGAAAAATAACAAATGAAATAAATAAAATTAATACAATTATTCACAACACACACACGTATTATGTATGATAAAATAAACATAACTAATCACATACAAGTAAAAGATTATATTAATTAAAAGATTATATTAATTTTAATTATGCAAAACATATAGATAAATATATTATTAAAAATTATTACTATAAATGTTACATATTTTTAAAACCGATTAGAGATTACCTGGACAAACTTGTCAAGAGGAACGTGTTTAAATATTATCAAATATGGAAACTCCGACTCACCGATTACGGCCTGTTGGTGCTGCTGCTGCTGCACTCTCCTCTCCCTTTCGCTCTGTTTGTCGGCACACGTGGATACCGTGAAGGGGTTAGGTGGCGGTGGCTGTGGCTGTTGCTGTGGCGGTGGCTGCGGCTGTGGCTGTGGCTGCAACTGTTGCTGCTGCAGGACAGGCAAGGCCTTTGTAGTCTGCGGCGGTGGCGGCGGCGGCGGCAGCGCCGACGCTCGGTTCCTCGTCCAGGGGTTCACCGCAGGCAGGGGTGCCTCGACGTATTTGACCGGCGGTGGCAGCGACTGCAGGGACGCCGGCTGCGTCTCCGCCTCGGCGCTCTGCTCGTCCTTGTGATGATGGGCCTCCTTCGGGCCGTGCTCGAGGACGCCATTGCGGTCGGCGCGCTCTCTGTGCGGCCTCTCGTCACTGCCGCGTCTAGCGGCGCCTCCGCCCCCGACGCCACTGGCACCACGTGGTGCCTGATGGCGGTTGTTGTTCTCGCGCAGCCGGTGACGCTCCCGATGGCTGTCGCGGTACTGCTCGCGCATCTTCTCCTTGCGCCGGGCGCCCTTGGTCGCGACTGTCTGGAACTCGCCGTCGCCGCCGACGCCGCCGCCGTTGTTCAGCCGGCCGGCATCGCGCTGCCCGTCCACCTCGGCGACGTCGACGCGCGCAACCGGCATCCCCGACGACGGGCTCTCGTGACGGACGTCGCGCTTCTCGCCGCTCGCGAGAGCGGCCTGCGGACACCGCGCGAGTCTCTGATACGACTTACCGCCCTTCACGCCACTCGGCACTATCCTCTCCTTCGCACCTGTCGTCGACTGGTGCTGCTGCGTGTGCGACGACTGTTGCTGCTGCTGCTGCAGCTGTTGCTGCGGCTGCTGCTGCGACACTGTCACTCGATCGTCAATGTTCTCCTTGTTGTTGCTCTTGCTCGCGCGGCTCTTCGGATTCACCACACTGGCGTAGGACTGGCAGGGCCCGGCCTCCTGCCCCTCGCCGCTCCGAGCAACACCTTGGCTGGCCAACTTGGTCGCCATCTTGCGGCGCGCACCGTCAAGGGGGCGGGGGGGAACGAAAACACGAGGCTCTCGCGGAGCCGCACCGTGCGCACGAGGTCGTGCGTTCCGCCGCGGTCCGCAGCTACGCCGTAGTCGCTGCCGTCGAGATGCCGCGCTCTCGCGGAAGGTCCTCGAGCGACTGCTCAACGATCACGGCAGGGGTGGGG
>VBVQ01002593.1:0-23961 GCA_011636635.1 Tetramorium simillimum
CTGGAGGGGGGTGGGGGGTGGGGGGGGACGCGCGATAGCTTCGGCGTAATATAGATACGTTGTAAGTGCCGCGGCAAATAATAGGGCGTTAACGAGATTAAACGGGACGAGAGAAGAGAGCCCGTCCTTGCATCGATCTCCGCGCCTGGCACGGCGGCGTTACCTACCGTACCCCGTACGTAGGATATAATCCACGTACGCCGAACCGGCGGCCCTTTGGAAATCGTACACGTGTCGCGGCGGCCGTTCCTCCGAGCGCCGCGCGGTTTACATTGCAAATTTGTCGGGGGAAACTTCTCGCGCTGGCGCGAGACACGTCGCCCGGCGAGTCGGTTGGGCAAAAGTTATTTCGCCGATTAAGTTACGCCCCGGACCAGGGGACCCGGGTCGCCGCTGTCCGGCGGCATTGTTTCAGCGAAACGTTGTTCGCGAAACGCACTCGCCCGGTCTCCCGGGATTGCCAGCTACTTGCACAAGCGTGTGGTCGATGATACCGATGACGCAAATACCGTTCTTTTGTGTTCTTGCAAGAATACTACAACTAAGTGCGGGGTGTCCCATGGGAAGTTGTTGAAACTAATCAGCTGTCATTTGCAAATATATTCAGTTGTTGAAAAGACAAAAATTGCGTTGAAAAGAGGAAAGTCTGCAGTTTTTAATGGATCGAATAAAATTTAACAATATGTTTGTATGTTAGTTTATTTTATTGATGAAAAATATACTAATAATCAAGTGAACTAATGATAAGTATATTTTCGAAGTGCGCACCATTTGAGAATTTGTACAAAACTCAATTCTTTTACGAAAACTCATGAAAATTTTATCTAGCATGTCGTCTGTAATGTTGTTGACGATCTTTTTAATAGCATTCATATTTTGTTAGAAAATCACAACAATCAGATTCGTCGTCGGCGAAATAAATCTCGTCTCGTGTATGAAATTTCCGATCGCGAAGGATTTCTCGCGAGAATTTGACGAGAGAACTCTTGCGTAACTTTTAGCGCCAGAAATTGAATCACGCACGTATGTACATGCAGAAAAAGGTGTGAATTTCCCGCGAAACAAAGTGAATCTAGCGAGTTTAGTGGGCGAGTTTAGCGCGCTAAAGAGATCCCCTATCGCCTGCAAATGCATTTTGCACGACGGTTGTTTCGGCAAATGTCAATGCGGCAAGAAGTTGAGACCTAGCGTGAAATCTGCGCGCATTACGGCATCGCGGTTATTACCAAAGTTTTATTATATCTTCGTGACAGTGGGTAATTTTCTGGGTTCCTGCACAAATATCTAATGTAACTTTCACTATCTATTAATAATACAGTAGCGTAGGTCGATCGGCCAACGTCTACCTCCGTGAAGCTGCGATTGCGTCGTCGCGAGGCGTGATTGTCTTTTTCGGTCACACGATTATCTAACGAAATTCAACGAATTCGAAATTTTCAAGATCGAATTGCACTTAGTATCTAATTTGCTCAGTTTTATTGTAATTTAACGATGTAATACACATTTATGTAGTCAATTCTATACACAATAAGTAAAAACTTATAATTTTTTTTTTAAATAATAGCAAGAGATAAAAATCGATTCTGTATTATGTAACTTGCTTTGATGCGTAATACAAACAATTATCTGCTATCGATCATTCCAACAATCGAAATCTTTTGAATTATTGAATCTTTTGAATTAATGATGCCAAATTAAAAATGGCAGCTTTATTTGCATCGTCTGATCAACTTAGCGTTTTATCAGAATTAATGTGGCAAATATTTACACACTTCCTCATCGTATGTAAATTTATGTAAGAAAATTTATAGCCTTTAGTGCCAACTTTTAATTAGGCAGCATACTCTACAGGATATTATAATGATCTCATTAAAAACTGTGCATAAAAATTCATAAATTTTATCGCTACATTTTAACAATAGCAATTTGGTATATCATTAAGAAATTGCGCGTCCATTTCGTAAAAGACGCGTACATTTCGAGCTGCGATCCATTGTTTATTCATACGAATTCGTAAGAAGCCGTAAGAAGAATCTACTAAAATGCAAATACCGTTTGTTTCGCTAGCGTCTAAAAAAAAAAATCGTCGGTAGCATTGCCGTAAAAATACGGCTACACATTTTACGTAATCTCTATTCTGCTGCTGGATTGGTACTAGGTACCGGTGCTTCAATCACAAGTACACAGTGTACATCACGCGAACGTAATTGTATTCACATGGTTCTATGAGCTCTCGCATGCATGGTGTACGCACACATACGCAGCTCCGCACAAGCATGCGCCGCTAAGGACGTTGCGTTTTCCATTTCGACGAGCTCATGCATAAGAACGATATTAGTAACATATCATTAACAATTCAACTAGGGCAGCTCGTCGAGGCTTCTTCGAGCCGATGAATTCATAAAATCTGACGTAAATCAGACAAGTTTAATAAATAAGTCAACAGTAATTGATACGGAAAATACTAAAGTTGTTAAATTGTTAAACAGAAAACAAATTTTGTGAGCCAAAAGTTTAGAAAATTAATTAACTAAGAATAAATCGGCAACTGAAAAGGTATCTACATATCCTTACAATTCAAGAACTATTTTTAAAGTGAAACAATGTTCAAAAGTAGAATACTAGAATAGAAAATTGTATGTTTCTTCTTCTTTTGCTACGTTTGTGTCTCGAGACACACTTGCCCACCAATCTTCAAATACACATATGTATGTGTACATGCATATGAATCAGCAAAGCATATTTTTTAAGCCATACCCGCAAGGTAGAAACGTCGAGTGCGATAAGGTGGCAAAGACCGGAAACTAGAGTTGGTCCGACCCAACCTGAAACGGTCAGTAATCATATTTCCGCAGTAATCTTAACTCACCCTCGATAAAGATAACAGCGAACTAAAAGTGCGGTCGAGACAATCGCATTGCAGCAAATACTTATCACGTCTACCTAGCACGTCTCCCCACACTTGATCAAAATTTAGCGAATAAATTAGATAACAATGTGCTATTTATTCGCTCTGCAAATAAGAAAAAAGTTTTGCGCTTGTTTCATTTAGCCAAACAATATTTTTTTAATGGGGCAGCTGAGTAAGCCTTCCCCCCATGTTAATCATACAAAATTTTGAAAACAAATATACAGAATTTATGCGCTAATTATGCGCTTTCACATCAAATATAATATATATTTTTGATTTTACACAAAGTATTTTGTGCGATTTTATTCTCTTGGTGCAACAAATTTTGCGTTTGTTTCATTTAGCCAAAGTAGCTAAACAATATTTCTTTAAATGGGGGAACTGAGTGACCCTTCCCTCATATTAATCATAAACAATTCTGAAAAACAAATATGCAAAATTTATGTACTAATTGGTAGTGTTCTCTTACAACTCGTTAAAAATGTCAAAATTAAATTATTGTGCACCTACCATACACATACCCGAATTATGCGTCATTACTTTCAGGTGATCGGCCTAAACTGCCGCTTCTAAATTGAACCTTCGTGTTTAGCCCGTGTAATCCGTGAAAAGCGTAAGTCACACACATTTCGCGTTACGAGCCCCAGTTTCTAGGCTAAGACGCACATGTATACACGCCGCAGGAACAACGCAATTGTGCAAATACAGATATCATATCAATTCCGCGATTTTACCGCGAGTACGAGCGAATACACGACGCGAATCCGGAATGCCGCGGAACGGCACGCGACGACGTACACACAGTTAGTGCACACAGGATGAATAATACGCGCAATCGCGATCTACGTCATATACAACGAAGGCACAATTTAATCGAGTCTAAAAATACCTCGATGATTCGCGATTCGGTTCCAATGATGTAAGTGAGGTAATTGTTTGTCACTCGGCGACTTAGAGTGTGGGCGTGTCAGGAAGAGAAAAACCCGTTAATATGTAGAAGAAACACACAATTATCGAATATGATACAACGACTATTACGACTATTAATGTATGCGATCCGCGTAATTTACATAATGTTTTTGATACCCACAAAAATAGAAAGTTACGAAATAACGAAGTTAAATTGTAGAAATACTCGAGAGGGAGCAAAGAATATTCATTAAAAAAAAAAGTATTTTACATTCAAAGTGATTTTTCTCATAATGTCCTATTCTAAGCTTACTGTTTTACAGCAAACATATTTCTCTTTCAATAAAGTGAAAATTATCATGTTTATACTATTTTTCTCTTGATTGTAGAGGATTTCCTTTTGAGGGCAAAATAAGAGTAAAATACTCTAAAATTCAGAGGATTCCACATATATTAAAATTTTTTTTTGGTGTTGATAAAGGAAATAACACTCGCGTTTGCATCGCAAATTTTTCTCCATTTTTGCCGCGGTAATTTTCTAGCGAATCGCTTCTCCGGTACGAGTAAAGCGAGAATCGTAAGAAGCGATTCAAGCGACGACCTCGCGCGACCCGATTTTTCCCCCCGTGCAGTTTCTTACACAAGAAATCCTTGACGTGCGCGCCGCGTTTAACACCGAACTTATCACGCCGTGTCTAATTGGCTGTAACACGCGTGAGTTACATGCGTCTCTTCGTCGAACACGATCTACCGATTACCATCTGCTCCGTTCTGAGGCGATCGCTTTTTAACGCGTCAAATATATTGGCGATCGCCCTTGAGCGGAAGCGAAAACGTCGTCGCATCAGAATTCTGACGTAAATAGGAAGATCGCATAATTTTCCTATACCGAAACAGGAAAATTAACGAAGGCGACAATATCAACTATCGTTCAGGAAAATATATGGTTTGTGGTTTGTATATATGGTGACCATATTTCTTTGAGAAAAATAAACGACACCGCCATCTATCCTTCTTCCACAAACAAGTGCAATGTAAATTTATTATTATCATTAATATTTTTTCCCTGAAATAAATATTTATATGAAAAAAAGTAAAATTTTGTATACTAAAACAATTATATATAAAAAAGGAACACATTTTTATTTAAATATTACATAAAATATACAAAGGTGATAAAAACTGAAATATAGGACATTTAATAGGATTTTTCAGAAATAAAAAACAAAAGTGAGTTTTCAAGAAAGAAATAAATCTAAAGGACACACACTGAGAGAAAAATATGGTTACTTTTGGCCTCAACCATAATTTCATAATATTTCTAATAATAAATATTAAATTAACTTAACTACATGCATCATTATGTTAACCATAATTATCGTTAGAAAGATTATAAAATTGTGATTGAGGCCAAAAGTAACTATATTTTTCTCTCAGTGCAGATCTAAAATAAAGGACTGTCCTCTGTAATATAAGACGGATGGTCACCGTATTTATTTTATATATCAATCATAGCTCGCGATTGAAGTCCGCAGCCACGCCTCGTCCCTCGGAAGTTATGAGGAAGATAACGTCGAGTGCTCAACTTTTCGCCGCGCGGAAAAACACGCGTATTAATCCGTTTAATGTAATTTATCGTTTCCACGGTATCGCGAGGTAAAAGCGGGGAGTCGCTGGTAATTGCGATCGCATCCGCATAGCCAGGATTCCAAATAGCGTGGCACGCACGCCCAGCACGCGCTCGCAGATTCGTGCAATCCGTGCAGCGGCGCGGCGGCCGCGTATCTGCATGCGTGCATATACATATACGTTATATAATAACGAGGACGCGCGCGCGAGCGCGTCTCCGTATCCGTTTCAAGTGCACGTGGAAACCAGCGGCCTCTCCTCGCGCTGTATGCTCTTTTTATTTTCATACCGTCGCGCTTCTCGTCGCTTTACACCGGGAACGACCGACCGGCGTAACGATCGCGCGAAATTATATGGCAAACAGATGCTTCTCGTGACGCGCCGCGAATACGATAGTCATCGCATAGTCACACAAGTTGGATTATTTGTCACGGAAGTCGGATTATTTCCTCAACTCGGCGTCGAAAGGAAAAAGGATTTAATTGTCTCGACTCCACCTTAACAGTGTTTGTCCTTTGACTTTAAGAGATCCATATGAAAGTTTCTGGACAATTATTTTTTAAAACAAATCAAGACTGTCGTGATATAAAATCAATAACGGCAGGTTTTTCCAATTTCTTGGTAAGCTAACTAATAGTTAAATTATACGTCTGTCTTTGTTTTATCTTCAAATTAGACAAATTCAAACGTATGCCCTGGTGAAAATAAAATTTGGAGCGTAAGTCGAATGTAAGGGAAGGGTAATAGAAGCGTGAACAAAACGTCTAGAAAGCGAAAATTGAAACATCGGAGCATAAAAGAAGTGTAAAAAAAATTTTAACGCTTCTTTTTCGCTCCGGTATTTCAATTTTCGCTTTTTAGACGTTCTCTTCACGCTTCTATCACCCTTCCCTTACATTCGACTTACGCTCCTTTTATTTTCACCTGAGTGATTTAACTATTAGTTAGCTTACTAAGGCCGGGTTGCACCAACGTTATTTTGGCTTTACGCGAAACTTAAACTTCATCTGTCTTTCTAAATAAATAAAGACACACAACTCACTTAAAGCCGAAATAACGTTGGTGCAATCGAACTTAAGAACTTGGAAAAACCGACCCTAATGTTTATTTTTACAAATGTAGAGTAGAGTAAGGATGTTCTGGCTATACAATCCTAGCCAAAAGTTACTTCAGTATGAAAGTGATAAAATTTTTTGCTCTTAAGGATTGAAATATCCATTAAACGTGCCCATATCACGGAAATATCTTAAGCAATGTCATTTAATATGATATTTGACATCACAAATATATGATATTTGCCACGTTTCGACAGTTGACATGTACACTATAACCTTTTTTCGAAACTTTGCACTGTATTTCTATCAATAACTCGGTAATGAGATATTAGTGAATCGATTTAAACTTTTTTTAGAAACGTTGCTCAATGTTTGATTTACCTACAAATAAAGTTTCAGAATATTGGCAATGTTGCTTCTTTATTATTTTATTCATATAAAGAGACTAATGCTGTTTTTCCATAAGAACACATGTCAAATTAGAAGTATTATTATAATAACTCGTGAACCAGTTAGAGAATTGGCTGCAGGTTTTAACCACGTGTTCAGATAACAAATGGAAACAATCTATAAATGTTAGCGCCAGAACATCTTTAATTTTAATCTCGGTTTAACTTATCTTGTATCTTTTGCCAATTCTTAGCCCAGGTAGCAAGTTAACGTTATTTGTCATCATTTTAACGTGAAAATGTCGTCATAAACGTCTTTTTGATGTCAGAGTGACGATAAATAACGTCAGCTTGCTACTTGGGAGAATTAGAGAAAGATAAAAAGTAAGTTAAACCAAGAATAATGTTAATTTACATCGGTAGAAATAGGCATAAATATGATGAGTGCGTCGGACTGGACGAATAACATTTTATAAGTTTCGTGTGCATTTTTCATTGCTTAGCGAAACTACGCGCCTTTACATTGCGGACTTTAAAGCGCAGTCTAAAGTTAATGTTAGAATAATATCGCGTAATTACTTTTGACATGTATTTATACGTGTAAAATATGCAAATGCGCGTTATAAATATTATATCGGGAGGCGGAGGGGAGGGGAGTAGCGCGCATTTAATGTGAAATCTAATTCGCAAAAATGAAACAACGAAGCGGACAATTCTCAAACTGTAGCAAAATATATTCATGAAACCTCATCGCGAGCGTTTGCATAAATTACACTCGCGCGCGCGCGAAAAGCTTGTTAGCGAATCACTCACGCGTCATCGATCATAAACACACGATTAATTATCGATTAACGTGCTGCTTGAGCAAGAAGCGAAACGCGTTTCCGTACGTACCCGATGCGCGCATCGCACAAAAACCCGATCCAACGGGGACTTGGAGTCCTGGGCCTTGGAGGTTCTCTCCTTGCACCACGCCTGGCCCATTTTTTTTCTTCTCTGTGGCCTGCCGGGGGGGTTTTCTCCTTTTCTAGTCAAGTCGCACGCACGGCGGTCGGAGCGGTTCCTCTCATCGATAAGGCCGGATGATGTAGGCCATCTTCAGATCCGTTCTTCTTCGCGACCTGCCGCAAACCGGCGTGTTTCCTGCGTTCGACCGTGTGATCGGATCTCGTCGGAATCCTCCAACGTCAAAAGAGAGGTCGGCGTGGCCCCTCGAGGGAAATGAAAAGAAGGCGCTGAGAATGTGCGTCGCCCGATGCGTGACCTCCTCTCGCTGCTCTGAAAGACAACGAAATATCCCGTTGATCTATTCCGCTCTAATCCGTTCGTCTCGCAAGGTAATCCCCGTAATTATAATTACGCGGGCGTTCGGATCCGCGAGGCGGATTATCGTTTGGGTGTTTAAATTTAGACAGCGGGGATATTGAGAGAATGTTAGTCCTTCCGAATAACTTCGAAAAAATGCAACGATCCTCCCGAAGAATAATAAAAATCATAAAAATGCAATAAATTTGGTCACTTTGCTACACTTTGCTACACAAAAAATTGAGTATCTCCAATCAAATCTCAACTGTTTAGTTGAGATCATTCTTTACAACATCCAAGTACATATCTCGTCTAATATAATAAAATCTTTAATTATTTCTATTAACACTAAACCTTCTATGACCGTTTTCACACTTTTGTGTACAATTGCCTACATACAACATTATCACATCGTCATTTAACTTTACGAATTTTCTTATAACATACATACAATGAATTCTTTAATATTTCTTTTTTTACTTCTCGTCTTGTTTCTTTTCTTCTGAGAAATATATACAGCCTGACTTACTTATCGCAACCGGTATTTGACCGGTCATGGTAGAAATAGATTACGGGTATATATGAAGTATCACATTGAAAGAAAAATATAGTTATTTTGGCCCAACCACAATTTTATAATATTTCTAACTATAAATAAGATTAACTTAACTATATCTGCATCATTATGTTAACCATAATTATCGTTAAAAATATTATAAAATTACGGTTGAGGCCAAAAGTAACGATATTTTTCTCTCATAATCAATGCAGTAGGTTTAGTGTTAAATGTATTTTTTTTCTCTTTTGTTCTCTAAATCAAATGATTTAACAAAATACAAGCAAATAACATATTTGCTTACAGCAATTAAACAGTTTTATTGGATCATACGTTAACCGTTCCGACAAAATTTTGATTCATTAAACAAAACATTTTTCCCAATGTAGAATCTCATTCAATATTTCTGCAATGATTAATATTAAATAATAAAAAAAAATTAATTATAGTTCTAGTAGACGTACATTTTATGTTGTATTTTATGACAAAATTAAACTCGGAATCACACTTATATGATTAAAAGGAAAGATTAAATTGTCGTTGTATTAAGTCCTCGATTTTCGAAATCAGATGTAAGAATTCATGGCGACCGAGATATCCGCATCATCTTGCTCTTCCCATGAATGGACGTGCGAGTCGCGTTGGCATTGAGGCTGCGACACGGTCACACGGGCCGCCTTCTTACGATGCGTCATGTGCGCTCGAAACTCGAGTGTACGCACGAGTACCCGCGTCCTCGCGCGCGAGTGTGCGCGTTAAGTGCCGACACGGAAACCACGAAAAAGGGGGAAACGGTTCATTGCACTTTCTAAACTGCAGCCGATCCGGCGCGATACGTGCACCTGTTCAAGCAATCACGACCGCGCTGAATCTCGCGGGATGCGTAGAATGCGGGGAGTCTCAAAGTCTCAATAACGGTCCGCACTCTGACACGAGACGTCTGAAAAACGTTCAACCGAGCCCTCTGAACTGTTCTCGCTGACGCTCGTTAAGCTTCCGTCTGGCTTATACTCGCGCTAAAACTTACTTGCTCTTCTCGGAGGCGCGACTCGTTCGAGCGCGCGTCTCTTCGAGGCGCACCAATCTCGGCCGCGAGCGATCCGCGACGGAACCACCTGGCGAACACGCGCGACGAGTCAGCGGCGACGGAGCGCGGCGCGGGACTGCGGCTGGGTGCGCGCGGCAACTGGTACCGGTCGCTCGGACAACGCGGCGGCACTCGCGACAACGCTCGGTACTCCGGGAGCGTATACGCCGGGCGTATTCCGCGGCGCGGCGCGGCGCGGGCGAGCGAGCGAAGATGGCATGCACGGGCGAGACGCCGCGGCCTCGGCACGAGCGCTTTCTAACCGCAGCCTCCGACGGGCCCCGGCCGTGGCCCATCTCCTCCCGCGAGGAGGTTCTTCCTCCTCTACCTGCTGCTTCTACGGCGCGCCTTCCTCGTCCTTCGGCGCGCGGTCCACACATACACACACACACGCGCGCGCGCACACACCTCTCGGCCTCTCGCATTCGCCTCTCTCGCCTCGCCGCGGCCGGCCCGCGCTCCGATAGACTCTCCGCCAGGAATCCGATCTCCTGCTCTCTCTTTCTCGCGCGCGAGTTCTCGCCTCCGCGCGCGCCCAGGTGCACCCGGGATTCCACGGTTTCCTTTTCCTCCGCTTGTTCCTCCGTCTTCTCGCGCGATACCCTCTCGACAATCGGTACCTTCTCCCCCGCCCGCGTTTCTTTGTCCCGCTCCGGGACATTGTGTTTCCCTCACCGTCCTCTCCGCCGTTCGGGAACGCATTCTCGGGAAACTCGACACGCCGACTTGATTCGCTGAGGATTATCCGCTTTTACCGCGCGTAATTTTATGTATTTGTATGTTAATAAATTCTATGAATTTCTCGAGAATCTATTGCGTGTTATTCAACAGGTTGCTTTAATCGGTAGAAATCGCACGGGAGCGAAGAAAGTTAGTTCTCTTGACACACGTGACACGTTAATTACGTACTGTGAGAGATTTGGGGAAAAATGTATGAATATTATCGAACTTATTATCGAAAGAGTTTTCAAGATTTTTGAACATATTTCTCGCGCTTGTAAGTACATGATATAAAAATGCAATGTAGGCACACGCCATTGCCTGAGTGTATGTTATTTTAATGCGCAATTACATTCATGGTTGCATTCTTACAGGTGCTTTTGATTATCTAAACTTATTCAAGAGAAATATACTATGATATTTTACATATTATACGCATGTGTGTGTGTATGTATGTGTGTGTGCTTTTTAGTAAAATGTATTTGGAAAATTTTATTTCCATTGATTCTTTATATTTAAGAAATATTTTAACGTCTATCACTTATTACTTATTACCCTTATTACTGATAAAATAGAAATTTGTTAAAAGAATTTTTTTGGTTGAAAAAAATCTTTTTTTTTTATCGTGGCATGTGTGTAACGCGCGCGTGCGTTAATTTATTTCTGAGAAACGTGATTTTAGAATACAATTTTATCACATATGGTTAAATTTCTCATTAAATATGCTTTAAGTTTTGCTATAAGACAAATTTTTATAAAAAAAATTTGTCTGTACTGATTTGAAGAAAAAGAGAAACATTTTAAAATAATTACTTTTTATATTTTGTAAAAAGGGATCTAACTTAATTTGATAAAACTCTCGACTTCGCTCACTTCTATTCTTCTTCTTTCGTTTATCACAACCCTTTCTTTTAAATTGATTGATCGAACAAGTTTTTGTTAGAAATCATGTCAATCACTTTTAAAAAAGTTATTTCAAGATAAACGCGTTTAAAGCTTCAAGTACAATTTATGAAGATATAGCGTATTTATAGCTAATCAGCTATACCCAAGCGATATAGTACACCTTCTTCCTGTTTGTAGAACTCGTTTTATTCCCGCTGTTTACTCCTGTGCTTTGTACGAGCCTCTTTTGTGGCTTCAAGGCTCCCGCCACGCTGATCGCTGTGACCGTACTTCATCGAGCATTGGCGAAGCTCTTTGCGCACCAGTAACAAGGCCAATTATAGTCATTATTTTTAAGATGGCATAAAAACCTTCATTAAAAAGTGCCGGCTGCTATATAAACTGCGATTTTGATTGACTTTTAACCACAATGGACATGGGTCTTTGGAGTGAGTGGAAAGTGAAAAACTTTTATTATTTTGAGTTTCACCATCTAAACATTTTTCTAATAATTCTTTCGATAATAAATCATTATAAATCAATTTTAAATCAACAGATGTTGTTTGCATTTTCATGAAATCATTTGATGATCTAGGTTCAATATAATTTGCGTTGATGATAATTTTCAGTTTTAACGTACTTGCAAACTTATAATTTTCATCTCCCGAAAGACGATATATTCCCAATAAATTTTCTTTTTTTTTTACTTTATCAGTGTAGAACTTCCTTTTGAACATTGTTTATTCATGTCTCTTCCATAGACGCGTCTATTCTAATTACTGAGGATACTGAACAATTTATTTTATATGTGCAATTAATGTATAGTGTTTTATATTTAAGTTTAAATTTCTTCCTTGGTTTCCGATTCCGACTTTTCGTCAACTATTTTCCAATGCAATCTAATCATGCTGCGCTGACCACCCAGCTCGAAAATAAGTTGCCTTGCACTCTAAAATATACCTGCGTTCCGAATCGGTTTTACGGCTTACAGCGTTTTACGGCGTTTTACGGCTTACAATTTCGGCAATTTAACCAATTGTTAAATTTTAAATTTTACATAAATATTCTTAATATTTTGAGCTATAAGATTCTCTCTAAAACAAAAAAGTACTTAATTTCTTTTACCAAAAACACATTCCCCTTAATACATATATTAGTACATAATATAAAATTAAAGTAATATAATGCACCATGAAGAATTATATACATTTTTCTATAATAGATGTTTTGAAAACAACTAGTTTTGCAAAAAAAAAACACTAGCCAACTTGTGTCTAGACGTCTAGATTTAAATAATCTAAGATCTAAAAGATGGTTATCCCGTCTAAACAATCATACATTCTACAGATGATAAATTCGAAAAAATTCAAATGTTACCTGAAAGCAAATTCCTTTTACATGTTTAATGTGTGTTTAGAAGTTCTCGGCCGCTATCACCACGGTACTCTTGGAGCGGAGGAACACAACCAAGCGTGCGCCGTGTCCATGTGCACATGGACGTTGTGCATTGTAGTCCCCCATCCCAAGAGCACCGCGGTGCTAGCGGCCGAAAACTTGCAGCACTGTAATTAGAACCAATACAGTTGCACTGAAAATCTTCAAATTCAGTCGTCTCCGATTTTTAAGCACAGTCATCTCTTTGCAGGGTTCTAGATCTCACCAAGCTGTAAAAGTGCGTCGTATACTCTGAAAACTATCGTGAAGGATCTTACAAGTATAAAAAGTGTCTCACAATCGAGAAATTGAAAGAATAACGTTATTATATTTTTCATCAAGCAGAAAGTTAGCAATGAAGGGCGGTTTATTATTAATGTTATTCTTAACAACCGTGTGGAATACATTCGGGGAAATTGACTTGCCAAGAAGCGATTTTCTTCCGCGGAAGCGTGTGATTGAAATTGTGAAATGGCGTCAGCCGATCTGCGTGATTCCTGCCGAGGGCGTTCCGCCGTGTCATTCTCAAGAAAACATCCAAGCTGTATACGAGCATTCGAACGTAAAGAGGTCCATCGAGGGTGAGTCCGATCAAACGAAACCAATTAAAATGGAGCCAAGCAGTACTACTCCCCGGACGGAAGACACGACCGTTAATGGCAAAGAGACGTTTTTAGAGTATGCCACTCGATTCTTTTTCAACAACGTTGTATTGGCGGATCGCAATGGAACTTCGAAAGGGAATGTCGAATTCAAACAGAGCGAAGATTCAACTCAGAGACATATTCCTACTGGGACGACTTCGTCGAAAACATACTTCACGAAGGTAGTCGACTCGCCAGTGACTGCGATTTTAGTAGCACATGGATGCTTGCCGAACATCGGCCTTCCTTTGTGCACGGACGATCAAGCGAGTCTTCTGAAAAACGTTAACAAGGAAACAGACAAGTTAATTCATGGCAAATCGCATGAAGATCAAATGGATGAACTCGTCCTGGAAAAATCCGAACCATATCAGAAAACGTTCGTCTCTCAAAAGGATAAACATGATTCTTCAATCGTGTTTCAATTTTTCCGTACATCAAAAAATAAACGTATTCTAGAGTTGAAATTATACTTAGAAACTTTACTAAAGTTCTTCTATACTACAATTTTGCCCATGATAGATTTCTTATTGCCAGGAAAGTTAAAACTGTCTGACGAATTCTGGACGAAAGAAGTTGTAGATTATCTGAAATATTTGGAAAACATCTTCGATAAAACGATGTTTGCCTTCCAATTTCTGAGTTTCGTTAGACCAAATGCTGCGTATACAAACCTAATTGATACAGTGGAAGCTTGTTTGCAAAACCTGAAGCTTCGTATACGTACATACGATCAGCGCGTACAATTAGCGAAGAAACATTATAGGTACTAAATTACTATAGGTTAAAAAATAATTTGAACATTCTTAAACTTGTAAACTTAAAGAAATTAAACCTGAGGATGAGAATGAAACTACAGCATCACTTCAAGAAACGTAAGTACCGAAACCATTTATATCAGCGAAATAAATTCAAAGTAAAAGGTCATATTTGCAATGAAACAAATAATGATATCATTAGAAGAAAAAGCGAATGTCAAAGGAAATTATTACAACATAACAAAATGTTTCTATTTGATTGGATAAAATTATTTATTGGGATGCCACTTACTTATAAGATAATTGAGCTTCCTCCTGAAGATGATATACACTCTTCATTAATATCTCTTATAAGTAAAATTATATAATCATAATCTTTATGCAATAAAATTAATTCTAAATTTTTCATGTCATGTTCAAGAAATTATGTGTTTCTATTATTTCATGAAGTAATTTAGTTGTAGATAGATAGATAAATGATAATATGTTAGATATAAAAGGTCAAGTTGAGTTTTAATTGGAACCGCTTTTGCAATTTGCTAATTAACTCTGTTTATATTATCTTCGTCAAATGAAAAGTTTAAACTTCAAAACATATTAATCGTAATATAAAATATAACACTTAAATCCTTTGTCTTTCAGAAGTTCAGAAGTCGAGAGTGATTCAGCCAACTATCATCATCTTCCATGAAAGCATTTATTAATTAATAAAAACATATATTTAGAGAAATCTGACATTTATTGAGTTATATATGTACATATGCAAAGTATATGATAAAGCAATACGCAAAATTATCGTAATAAAGTATATAAGTAATTTAACTTGTTATAATGTATCCTTTTCAATTTAATACAATGATTGCGATATATCACTTTTCACAACACAATGTATGAAGATATCTGAAATAAATGAGAACATAAATTTAAAATTAAATTTCAATTTATGTAAATCTTACATTTTTATAGCCTTTTAGTACCGCTGTGATTGTAAAACCTGATTAACTATAATTACCACATACTGAATTAGTTACAATAATTGGAAACTAGTCCGAATAAATAGAGTAATATCCTTTTGTTATATTAGTCAAAATTCTTGCCACGTTCGATGCTTTATGTTACGGCGATTTTCGTAGCACGTGTGTCGTTTATAACGGCGATGCTCGTACTCGAATCAGGGATGCACCGTAAGAGATCTCACGTTTCCTTTATTGCGCATCGTCGGTCATTCTCGCCTTCATCGACTCTCCTGTGAACGTAAATGGCCTTATATTTCTCAGGACTATCCGATGTATGTTCTTTCTTGATCGTGGTACTCCACAGATCACTACGAATTCCACAGTCGATCTGCCTCCCTCGACACTGTTTCCTATAAAGTTTCCAATACCTCATCATATTCTGATATTACTTTCAAATGCGCACTCGTTTCCTTGCTACTGTTATTTTCGGTAATGTTATGAAATTAATAGATAGTTTAGAACAACGTACGTACAATTCTTGTTGCAAAATATTTGGTATATACTTTATATATATATATATATATATTTTTTTTTTTTACTTATATACATATATTGTGTGTGTGTATTCTTTTTTTTATATAATAACGACGTAGAATAATTTTACATAAGATTACTATAAGATTATTTTATTACTGTCACAAAACTTGATGTATAATATTGTTTGATATACATATAACATCAAAAATTTGTTATTAAACGACAAAAGATTCAACGATCACATTATTGCATTATTTTCGCTATTTATTACCGTCTATTTCTAAATAATTGCTTATTGCTTAATGCTAAAAATTTTTTTATTTTTACCTATATCTCACTTGCCAGTCTTCTACTGAGTGTGTACATGCAATCATCCTTTCAATTTATTTTTACAAAATCTTTGTCAATCATATGCACGCTTTTTCTTTCTATATATTTTTTTTCGTTCTATATTTTCCTTTTTCTTATATATCTAATTCTTAATATATTAACATTTTGTATTACTTGTGTTTCTTTTTTTATTTTGTTCCTCTTGACTTACCCATATTAATAGATTCGTCAATAGAATTCTCGTTAATAAAAGTGAAAAATTATAAGATTGAATAAGAGTATTTTTTTGTCTCTAATATCAGACTTTAGATACGATTATTAAAACCATTTAAATTCGTCACAATTTCACACAACAGTGTACGTCACAAATTATGCTTTCGATATTGTTCGAGTTTGTTTAAGTTTGTAAAAATCGTACGTAGGAAACTCGTATGTTGCTTTTGAAAAACCGTCTATCGCAAAGGGATAAAGCCGGAGGATCTGGCTCTTCTTTTCGGAGAGATCTTCGTCAGTGCACCAAGGTAGAACAAATGGCAATCTGGAAAATGGAACAAATATCCTCTTACCATGCAATATAATATATTTTTTGCGCTTTTTCGTAAGCGCTGCGTAAGTTGATTACATCGCGTTATTATTTGCGTTATCATTAAAGTGCACGAAATGTAATTATTTATAAAAATTTCTATTTTTATAAAAACTCATTTATTGCATTCGCTTATTTTTACCTCGGTGGTACGCATCTTTGTATTTCATATATTATAATTTTCACGAATGGCTGCCTTTGAAACTTTTTCAACCCTGGTACACGCATCGATGGACGTGACGTGAAGTATATTTTATTACTCTCCAATAACTTTGGCTTTTTATTTTCCGGCAGTTTGCGCTTCGGGCTCCAGAGATTTTCTCTGGATTTATAACTAAAATAAAAATTTTCGGGATTTAAATATATCATTTCCAAAAAACATACAATTTCTCCTAATGATAAAGTTTTTCATAAATGTGCAACAAAATTTCTTTTAATGGAAAATGAGAGATTATTCAAGATTTATAAATTTTTCATATTAATAATCTTTTGATATTACAATAAATATATTAAATGCCTTTGATGTTTTCGCTTAAAATAAACAAATTTGCAATAATACAAAAGACTTTTGTATTTAATTAGAATTATTCTTTCTTCAAATTTAATTTAAAGAAATATAATTAATAATAATATTTCTTTGAATAAATATACCATAGCAAGAACAAGAAAGAAGCATTTGTAAAAATTGAAAATTATAAACTACAATATTATCAATCCTCTATCTTCTCGTGACTTACTTGATAAATTTACAAGATTCTAAATTCGGTGGTATGTAAACACACGTATAAGGCGTAACTGATGTGGCTGCATCATTTGTGGTCTGCGTCATTATGTTATTATCTCTTGCAGGCTCTATGTCTGAACTGGTAGTTGGATATGCATTTCCCACGGCGACGAATGATTTCAAAATAAAAAGAAATAAAAATAATTCCAGCGAAACGCCCCACATGATTGTCGGAAGTCCTTAGTCACGCAAATATACGTTGCAATACTGAAAAATTATATATACAAATATTCCATTATAATTCATCATAAAGGTTTTATGAAATTTTTATAATTTAAGTCGAGTGGTTTGATCAATAATTAAATTCTATCACTCCAGTTCACCTTAATAAACGATCCACAATATTTCTAATTAATTTGTATAATTTTTATATAGTTTGTAATTTCTATTCATTGTAAAAATAAGTGAATTCTCAAAGAGAAATATAAAATTCATCGTTCGTCTGCGGGTAAAATTGTGCGTCACGTAGCTCGTCAGGTGTTAAATACCCAATGGATTGGGCATTCTAATGGATTATTAATTCCAGCAATTAAACGTTGACGCGTCACATCCTGATTAAATGAAGGCACGCTCTGGGAGACGCGCGTTTGTTCGAATAATATAATAACAACAAAGCTGCGGTGAAATAGAAATAGAACGCTTAACAACGATAACTGTTATCGCGGCGCAAAGTAGTACGCGAGAGCTGAAAACGAAGGGAGTAACATGGAAAACAAAGTGATCGATCCTTTGTTCATCGATCACGAAAACGACTCGGGAGTTTCGCGGAAGGAAAGGGGAGTTCCCTTTGCCATTTTCATTATATCCTGATTATTTTATAAGCGCGCACCTCCCTTTCATTACGCGTCCTGTCGTTTTTACTGTAGTGCAGAATTATTATTGCAAACTATACGTTGGAAGATAATGCCTTGCGCGATGGTATTAAATGAAGATCGCAATTATGCAGACCGGAAAATTGCTCTGGTCCTCTTCAGGCGCATTAAAGGAGCGCATTAGGATGCCTTAGTTTCGTAATAGCATTAAACTTATCTTTAAGCAAACGGTGCAATTCACTCGTGCAAATTGTTACACGATTTTAATGAAAGATTCTTATTTTACACACTTAGTTGTATTTTTCTAAGTTTAAAGGATTGTCAATTAAATTTGAAAGATTAAGGATTAGATGTTTTCACGAATCTCTTTGCACAATATTAACACTGTGCTAACATTGATATAGAAATAAGTTTTAGAAGGATTATTTCGTTTCGTAAAATCACTTTTCAACCTTAATAAAAAATAATAGTTACTCACAAATAATTGAAATCCGATTATCTAAACTATAGGTTTTGTCTGCCTACTTTATATTTATGAAAAATTTCTAGATTTATATCAAAACGCTACTTCTTAATGATATTCACGTATGATGATAATGAACGTAATGGTACACCGAGAGAAAAATATACGCTGTTAAACTCGTAGTGTCAAATTATACTCAATTTGAGTCATTTTTAACTATTCCATAGATCGCCACTGCTTCTACTCAATATTTCATTAATTTGCTAAAAGGAAAATAAAATTTTGATTGACATGAAAGTTAAATTAGATAAATTAACAACATATGGAGTAGGCTTAAGGGATAAGGGTTATAATGGGATAAGGCTTACTCAATAGGTCGCTAATTTTATCTTATTATTTTAGTCAAATTAACCGAATATTGAGTAGGAGCAGTGGCAACCCATAGGAGTTTACAGTGTAGGTATTTCTGCCTCAACCACAATTTTATAATATTTCTAACGATAATTATGGTTAACATAATGCACATAGTTAAGTTAATCATATTTATTGTTGGAAATATTATAAAATTATGATTGAGGCCAAGAGTAACTATATTTTTCTCTCAGTGTATGTCGAGGAATACCAACGTCACGAAAATAATCGCACCTGGACGGAGAGTGGAGCGATCACCGAGGAAATCAATAACGGCGTTGTTATCACACAATTTCAAACGGCATAATCGGTTTAGTCGACTTGGCGCAGTTCTATGACTCTTGCCTCCGATCTCCGTAGTTTGAGCGTCGTGTCGCGTCGAGTTGCACGCATCGCCGTCACTGGCTCGGATCCTTCAACCGCGATAATCCCGCTGAGATTTTTGATCTCAGGAGACCTATCTCGCGCCAATGTCAGCTGCGGTCCCTCCTTCTCTCTCTCTTTCTCTCGTTCTTCGATTATTTATAGGCAACGGTACGATCACGCGTCTCGATTGGTATGCGACCGACGCAAAAAGCGCGATTGATGTTAAATGCGCCGCGCACGTCTCCGTCCGATTGTTCTCCAATTTTATGTCGGTAGGGGACACTTTTTGGGGCCGACCGGCGACGGCGACCCCGGCGGACTCGGGGGCGGCAAAAATCAACGGCGTCAATCGTTCCCGCGCCTCGTCTACAAGCGACGTTCATTTTCTGCCCTGTTCCATGTCCCTCGGGGGATATTCTCCGAGCCACAACCTCGTGTTTACAGGAGGATCGTTTTTTTTTTTGATTCTACGCGGGCGAGGAGGGAAAATTTCGTCACGCTGCAACCGCCGTTACGAGAAACGTTGGAAGAAATGCCGCGAGGTCGCGAGCGGCAATGTCGTTGATACGTCCGCGTCGTTCCGATACGCTAAATTTGTAGTATCAAATTATATTCAGTTTGAATTATTTTAACTATTTCATAGATTGCCACTGCTCCAACATGTCATTAACGTTGACAAAAATATGATTAAGTTAGGTAAATTAATGACATATTGAGTAGGCCCTACGATTGACTGCGTTCATCAGAAAAAGCTGCGTAACTGTAAAATTTATAAATTTGATTGTTATATACTCTTAGATTCAGTCAAAATTAAGGTCCAAATTCATAGTCGTTTTTTAAATCTTAATCGTCTTTTTAAATTGTAGAGCTGATCTATTGGCTGCTTTATATTCTATGGTTCAAAAAAAGAAGGAAGCACGCGAAAAACAACCTTTAATTACATTTACTTAAGTACAACATTTAATCACTTACATTTTAAATTTACATATTAAAAGTTATTTTTCCATTTATCTTCCATTTTTCGAACCATAGATTATAAAGCAGCCAAGATCAGTTATACAATTTAAAAAAACGCTTTAAGATTTAAGAAATTCTTAAGTTTTAAGATTTGAAAAACAGTTATGAATTTGGACCTAACAGCGTGCGCCAATCAGATTCACAATTTTTACAACAGTTGCAAAGCAGCTTTCGCTGAACACTTAAATAGGTCTTACTTAATATATCGTTAACTTTACCTCATTGTTTTATCAAATTAATCAAATATTGAGTAGGAGCAACTCAATTATTAATGCAGAGTCAACAGGACCCTCTGCAATCGGTAAACCGGTTCGATAAACTCTCGACCGAATAAAAATCATAAATTCGTTTCGCACGGGGCGACGCCGTCGCTCGGCGTCTCGTCGAGTCCTCCCTTAATTTGAGTAACGATCTCATCATTGCCGCGATAGAGTCGAAACGCGCTTCCGCGTACGCCACGAGGCATTGTCAGTGTTTAATCGCACCGACATCTGACAGCAATTCGTCACTCTGCACTATACATACACAGCCATGCACGGATGCACACTGACGCTCAAAGATTTCGATGGAAACGTATAGGGCTTTCACACCTCCCCGACGGATCGGATGCTGACTTATATACTTGTCAGAGTGTCAGACAGTTGGACTGATTAACTGGGAATGTATAACGATATTCCCCGCTATCGTAATGAATATCGTTCAAAGAAAACCGTAATCAGTGAAGCAATTGGTTGAAATAATTAAGTATTTATTTTAGCGCGTAGATTATGTTATGTCTAAATTTCGTATCTGCCACGTGTGTTTTTTTTTATCGGACACTGATAACCCTTAGGCCCGTACTTCTAGTCGTGATTTAAAAAGAAGTAAGACTTAAGTCATTGCTTACGTTTACCTCTTTATGCACAGTCCACACTTGGCTTGAACTTAAGTCTGCTCGAATAAGATTTTCTTCGTGAAGTTAGACTTATTTGTTCGCAGACTTAATTGAACTTCTGGCATATTCAAAGTCCTAACTTGTTCATAATAAGTAATGTCTTAAGCACATACGTATTCATAGTCGTACATAGTAGTTACAAGAACTTATTAATGAATAAGTTCACAAATAAGTTCCACTTCGTCAAGTTAAGGTCCAACATGACTTGAGTATGTGCATGAGAAGAAACAGAATAAGTTAATCATTAATAATCACTCAACACAGCGAGCGTTGGATACTACAAAAGTTGTCATATTCAATTTGCTTTGATTTTCTAGTTATAGAAAAAAATATCTTAGTAAAAACAAGCAGATGCAGATTAAAGAAAATAAAAATATGTTGCAAAATAAAATTAGCGATTAGTTAATCGGTAAATAACTAATAATTTTCCTTAATATGTTAATAAAAATATGTTAATAAAAATAATACTTTTGGCATAAAGTTTCTCGAAAGCCTGTGGTAAAATTTTAAAATATATTTAAAATTCTTTAATAAATATTTAAATTGTATAATTTTTAACTTAAAGTAAATTTCTAAATAAAAATACACATTAATATACATAAAAATACAAATTTTTACTCATTTTCAGTATAACTATACACATCACTTTTGATTTGAATTGGTTTGATTTTTCTTAGGTGTATGTATTGAGTATAGTTAACTAAATGTAAAACAAGAGAACGATTGAACATTATTCCTAATTAAAAAATTTTTAAAAGCTTCTACATGCATTTCAATGACTACTGTCGGAGACTCAGATTTCAAATTGTGTTTCTATACATACAATAATATATATGTATAACTTAACTGTATAATCAGACATTCAAGACAATTTCCAACATCTTGTATAATCTTAATAAAAGTACGTATAAAATACTAAAAAATTTTGCGCTATATTAAGCAGAATATTAAATCTTTATATTTAGTTATAGTTCTATTCAGTCCATATATTTACAGTTTATATTTTTTGAAAATACACATGTCAAACATAGGGAAACTCCGGTATACAGGGTGTCCGAAATAAAAGTTCTCACACGAAAGTTGGTAGTAGATTGGGTCAAACCAAGAAGAAAAGTTATGTACCATTTTACAAAATTCGCAATAGCTATTGAATTATTAATGATAATGTCTAACCAAATAAGCGCGCGGAAAGTCGTGGGCTCGGTGAAAGCGGCTCGCTGCTCGTCCCGCGTCTCTCGTCGTTCGCCTACCGTCGCTCGATGATCCCAACTCCCGCCGCTCTCAACCGCTTGCCGCGTCCTACCCACGACTGTCCGCGCGCTTATTTGGTTAGACATTATCATTAATATAATAACTGAATAACTATTGCGAATTTTGTAAAATGGTATATGATTTTTCTTCTCGGTTTGACCCGATCTACCACCAACTTTCGTGTGAGAACTTTTATTTCGGACACTTTGTATACGCCGCACCTAAGGAAACTTTGATTTATTCAGTATTATTTAGTATGTTTAAGGTGAATAAATTATACTAATAAAAACTTTATACTGTTTACTACTATAAAAAATTCAAATTATGAAATATTTTCTTTTTTGTATTTAGCGTAAAAAGTTTAAGAAACCCTAGTATTTTTGCTATATATCCCATAATAGTGGATATATGACCATGCATGGGTGGAATATATGATTTATGAAAAAAAAACTACAAATAATGTTTATAAATAGGACATGTTGCAACTTAAAATGTATTTAAAATATTTATTAGACGCAAAACACAAAAATGAGCAACATTATATAGCTAAAACTTTATAAGGGGAGGGCGCGAGATGTGGGACACCGATTTTAATGTCCTTTTTCTATAATGTAGTACTCTATTATAAGAGTACTTGAGTAAAGTGATAGAACGCACTTCTCAGCCGTTCTGTGTCCCACAGCTCGCGCCCCCCCTTGTTAGATAAAAATTTAATTTTAAAAAGAAAATTTTATTAAAACGAACGATACATTAAAAATAGAAAAAATAGAATAATTTTTGTTCTTTCTTTAATAAAAATGAAAACTATAAAATTTTTACATTTATTAATTTATTAATATATTAACTCTTTGAGTCACGCAATTAACCCTTTGAGCCACGAATTATTCTTTTTTACCAATTTTAATAAAACTTTGCATTCGGAAGTTTTTTGGGGCGCTAATTACGAAACCGTCCTCAAATTTTCAAAATTTAAAATGGCGGTTCCAACATGGCGGACATAAAATCCAAAATTTAACCAATTTTCGTGAAAGGACCACGCACAAAACAGGGGGAAAATGGGTCCCAGTCGATTTGGCTGCAATTTGAGTATGATGTAGTTAAAATAGTCCTGAACAAAAGTTGTCATAGGCGGAAAGTAAAAAAATGGACAGTTTTTGAGATACGTATGGCTAAAAGTCGGAAAAATGGCCATTTTCCGACTTTTAACCATACGTATCTTAAAAACTGTCCATTTT